>JAFBJU010001076.1:239740-370796 GCA_016785305.1 Colistium nudipinnis
GCACTGAAAGTTGTTATAAATTAGGTGGGGATATACTGTATATTTCAAATTCATAAATTCACTTTGCCAGAATGCGAATGTGGTCCTCTTGCATATACTACACACGCACATAGATTGACCCTGACCAATACAGGATGAGAGGATTCTAACACATGAACACTGCTAAGCATAAAATCTGAAAACTGAGGAGCAGGAGATGAAGTACCACTGAGCCTCTCTGTCGGAGTGAACATTTACTGCTGATATAAACTTGTCAGGGAAATTTATTGGGGAAAATGGATCTGCGACTGCAAGGAATCCTCCAACATTTGCTGGCTGACTGTTGTAAGCCTCACGCAATGATGTGAAACTGCAAAAATGAAGCACAAACCTTTTCAGGACCAAGCAGGCTCCCAGAAAGGTGTTTCTGTTTTGAAAGGGGGAAGTTTTACAACCTATATCAGCGAGCGAGGAATTCTAAAATCAACACCATGCGGCCAAGCACAACCTTAAATTAAACTACAAACAACATTTTCACATAAGTCAAAGCAAGACACCCAACCAAAAAAATGAAAGCTTGAATAAACAGCAGCCTTAACTGTCAACTACCACTGATCCATCAGTTTGTCCATATTGGTAAAGCAATTGCATCTGAATAAAATTCTAAATGAAATAGGATGGTGATATTGATACTGAGACACAGAGCCATTGAGGAGCCACGGGTTCTGTGGGTGACTGATCCAGGGTCAGTTTTGGGTTTCTGCTCTGCGATGTTGAATGATACGATATGTGGAGGGTGAGCTGCTCCTTGAGGTCAGAGAACACCACAGGAACACGGTCTCGCTGCAGTAGCCAATCAAAACACCAACCTAACACATTCCCGGGCTCCAAACAGCCAATCACAGTAGCCCAATGGACACGTTCTGGACAATCTGAGTATTTAGAACAAATACACAGCAGCTCATGGGCGTCTGCACGAGGAGAGCAATTCCATTTTACAGTGGTTACAAAAATGGACAGGGCTGGTTTATAGAAGAGGAGGAATAGGAGGAGGAGGAGGTCAAGTTTCTCCGGCCTCCTCCTGTCTCCAACGCCAGGACATCCGAGGTCGGGAAAATGTGTCACATAAGCAGGAGCGATGAGCCAGACTCTGGAAATGCTGGATAAACACAACACAACGTGATGGTGACAAAGAAGACTTTGTTGCATTGCCATATAACATTACTGTAAAAAGTCAATAGCTGCGTGTGCATGCAAACTCTGGATTCAGGATTTTGGGGTAATCAATGATTGAACAGATCACATGATCACCCTCACCAGTCTCCGCTTAGCCACCACGTTTCCTCCCCTCATCATCCTCCTGCTCATTTTTAACTCGTCTCCATCCCTGCCACCGTCCTCCCGCTCCCTGTCTTCTATTTTCAGCAACACTCAGTCATTCAGGCCCAGTCGCTCGGCTCAATCCACTCTGCTGCTAGAGCTCCAAACACACACGCAAACATACCCCCCCCACCCCCACACACACACACACGCGCACACACACACACGCACACACACACAGTTTCACTGTGTTTCACCTCAACAGCAGCTCCCTTCCCATCCCGAGGTGCGCCGCTGCACTCAAAACCAAACAAATGAGGAATCCAGGCGGAAAAGCTCGTCTCCCCACATCAGAAGAGTTGCTCATCCTGTAAAAGACTCGCTCGGCGGCTCGTTACCTGCAGGGAGCTGCAGCAGCAGTTGAAAACCAGAAATCCAGATTAAATGGAACCCTTGAACAGATGGCACAGTGACAACTTGACCTAAATTCCCAGCTCATACTGTCTGTTTTTAGTGATTCCTGACATTGCACGCACGCACACACGCATGCACACACACGCACACACACACATACACACACACACACACACACACACACACACACACACACACACACACACACACACACGCACACACACACACAGACACCTAATCATCTTATCGCATAGTAATTCCATATGTGGCTCACTTCCTCAAAAAGCCTGTAGGATTCAAATAACATCTGTTTATGAGTTTACCCATAATCCTTTCCTGCAGCAACATCCATTGAATACTATATATTAGAAAAATAAATGTAATCATTAAAATAAGAAATGTTCACACTGGAGATATACATATAAATACAGCTATCAATTAAACACAGCTGGATATCTGTCCGCACCTTAAATACAGAAGCTTTAAAAAAATCTGCTGCTATTTTATGCATTCAGACGGGATATCGTTAACTTGAACCTTGACTTTTATACGACGGAGAGACGACGTGATTGACAGGTGATCCTCGCAAAAGAAAAGGCAGGGAAGATTCAGAGAGGGAGGAGAAGAGGAGGGTGAAAACATATATGATGGTGTAATGGAGATCAGAACCAAATAAAATTGTTAAAGCTTAAACACATATGGTTTTCCAGTGGTGGAGGAAGAATGCCTGAGTGGAAACTCAAAAGATTTTCCTGCTTGGAATTTGAATTGTATGAACAGGCTTGACGTAAATAGAGAAGGGCAGAAGAAAGAAATAATACATATTTCTAGTATTTTTTCAGAGCCGCGTGCTTCTCGTGTGTCATCACAAAACCAAAGGAGTAACATCACAGAGACCAGAGATGAGACCCATGTGTTCACAGGGACTTGAATCAACACCGGGGAACGTCTCTGTCAATATTTCTGCACAAGCCGCCGAGGAATCCAGCTCTTGTGAGTTCTTTGAAAAAAAAAGGAAAAAGGAGCAAAGTGGGTCGGGGGCTCTTTCGAATTGATCCAGTTTCTGTCCACCACGACAAGAACTTTCCACGTCCACCCCTTGGTAAAGATAAAGCGGATGACTATTGCGCACCTCCTATCACCTGGACAGCAGGAGATGGACGTCACTCCCGAGGTCAGAGGACACAAAGCAAAATAAAGGGAAGCAGGTTCTGCGATATGGGGAAGCAGACAGAGCCCGAGGTGTAAAGTATAGAACCGAACAGGGAAGGAGAGAGCTCATATTTGGATTCAGAGGAGGGGGTTAAAGGCGAAAGTGGAGTTCTACAGGGTGCAGACTGTGGAACGGAAGTAGGAAGACCTGGGGCAGCACTGGGAGGGGAAACAATAGCTAATGGACGGGGAGGAAACCCCACAGGTCATGGGAGTGCAGATCGCCTGCTGATAGGACGTCTGGCTGCCGAGTCTCATTTCAGAGCCACTTAGGAGCGATGCATATATACACACACTGAGGTTTTTTAGCTGTTCAAATAAGCATTTTAGGAGGAAAAATCCTCAAAAGACCAACCTTCCTTCCTCGGGCCTGCTTCCCTGTGCCAGTATAGAGTTGTAGGACCACACACAAACACACATCTTTACGGGAAATACACAAATATGCACGCCAAGCACACAGGCCAACACGTGCAAAAACACACATAGGGGCTGGAGAGTCCCGCGTGTGAACGCGGCCCAACATAATGGTATTTTTATTACAAACAAACCATCAGTATCAGGCGCTCACATACTGATTAGTTGAATATTATCACACGCATTGTGAGGGTATAATTAAGAGGAAAGATTAAGATGGAAAAATCTTTACTATAACAAAGTGGAACCCCACGTACAGTGTCTTTTCACTGCGCTTTACTTAGAACCTGCTTCCCTTTATTTTGCTTTGTGTCCTTTACTTACTTTGACTTTGTAGTGGGAACCAGGCCTGCGACAAAGAGAAACACTTGGCGCTGCAATAATGAACATTTTCCATTGAAATAGCAGAGCAAATGATTTGGTTTATGTGATAATGACAACCACAAAGCCAAAATGTATTGTCTCCTGAACACTCTTTCATTTAAAAATAAATCAAGGCGGAAAATAAGAGAAAAATCGTGACCAGGTTGAATTAGAGTTTGCATGGACGGAAGGGAGCGGAGCGCAGAAGACCAGAGGAAAATAAAAAGCAAGAGGTGACGGAGGTCAAAGAGGAGGAGACTGGGGCGAGCGCCAAATCCACTTCCAGACTTGTTAAAGCTCTGATACACACACTGCAATTTTGACCACACACTCGCACACACACATTAACACTAACACGTCACTGTCATTAAGTTATAAAGATTTATTGACAGTTAATTGCTGAGCCAACTGCTTTTCTCTGTGTGGAATCCTACGCATAACACACAGTGATAGTCGTAAAGTTTAATTCTTTTTTAGTTTTACCATCACTAACACAATATATTTCCACACAGCCACACAACATTTACAGCCACACATGAGCCAGACTGAAACCAAAGACAATTTAAGCTCAATTTTACAATCACCATTTCAAGGAAGCGCGCGACTTCACAAGCGACGAAAAGGAGAGAAAAATATTTGAGCTAAACGTCACGATTACGCGGCCGCTCGGAAAATGTGAGTCAGAAGCTGGACGGAGCCGTAAATCAGCTCAATCCCTCCAGTCAGACATATTAGAAACATATTACAGACATGCAAGGGGACGCACTGAAGGGATTCACAGGCTATAGGTCAAGATTACCCACAACTCCCACCAGCACTTTCCAACCACATGTACATTCTGATGGATTATACGTTTTTTTTTTTATAATCCCGGACTTCAGTGAAAATGTGGAGAATGTCTCCTGGTGCGTGTTTGGTTCAGGCCAAGGTCATTTGTAGCTTTACAGCTGCTCTGAAATAGCCTCCTTCAGAGCCAATGTTTACTACAGCAGGAGTGATGTACTCAGAATAAAACTACACGCACGTGCTGGATTCGCACAATACGCATAATGAGGAGTGTTGTGTTTTGATATTGCCTGATGCATTCCACGCGGCGTTTATTTTTACTTGGAACACGACTCAGCCACAAAATGATGGTTTCACCACATGAGGTCCGAGCCTATGGTCTAAAGTACTTCTTCGGTATTTATTTATTTTATTTTAGATGGGAAAATACATCTACTGATTGTGTTGTTTTCTTTCAGCTCAATCACTGCTAGTGGCGGTTAGAAGATTAACTTAAACTATAGATTAAAAGTATTCAAACAAAGATGCTTTGGATTTGATTTTTAATAAGGTCAAAGTGGAGTTGCCAACTCTATTTAAATTCAGATTTCTGGTTCCATTTTATCTAAAATTCGAGAAGAATTCAGCATTGATGAATATTTGGGGGGGATTAATAGATGACCTAAATAAATAAAGTGCTTATGCATCAAAAATGAAATGAAAATAAATAATTTTTTTAACACACACACACTATAGAAACACCTCAAAGGTATGTGCTGAGGCTGATTCTATAGAAATGTGGGGAGATGACCCCCCAGCTGATAACAGGTATGAACACCAGCAGATTTTGGTAGGAATTCCCAGTTTATCAGAGCCGAGATACGTGCATATCATATCTTGTCGCCTCGCAGCGTGGACCCAGACCACACAGGCCGTCAGACAGTGACGGATCGGCCGAGGTTTCTGTCCAAAGTGTTTCCTCATATCAGAGGAGAAAATAAACACGCTCGAGTGAGAAAACAAACCTGAGGCATGAAAGTCCAAACAATGAAACTAATCTACACTCCTCCCTCAGCGCCCCCCCCCCCCCCCCCCCCCCCCCCCCCCCCCCGCAATTTTTTCCCTGTGAAGTGTTTCTAACTCTCACTCTCATCGTACGCCACTGACGGCGTCACCCCTGACCTCCCAGCAGCCCCCTGGAGCCTCATCACCCCCGCTGCACCTCTCCTCCACGGACTGCAATGTGACCCACCGGGATGGAGGTGCAACATCGGAGACAGTCACGGCACGCGCACCCACACACACATACAGACAAAAAACACTCAAAAATAAATGATCCCGCCCAGGAAACCCTGTCGCCAAAACATGTCCCCGTAACCACAGTCGCCATGACGCCTGTGCGTGTCAATCAAAAAGGGACACACTCTGAGGATAAGAGATATGGACAGAGGTCAGAGTTGGAGCCATTAATCATCTTCACAGACTCTTGTATCACAAACTCTGGGAACTTGAGTAGAAGATGGAGAAGAAAAAAAAAGAGTAAGGACAAAACTTCCAGACCAGGGACCAATATTGTACTAATTCACATTGTAGCACAACATTATTATTGTATTATTCTTCTTTTCCTTTTGTTTATTTGTGAGTACGAACCTGAATATCTGTTTATGCACCTGAATATGCACTAGTGTGTATGTTTAATAGCAAGGCTCTCTCTCTTTGTGCGTGTGTGTGTGTGTTATTGAAGAAATGACTTCTGGGTGGTTTAGGTTTCAGCATGCAGGCTAGGAATCCTGTGGGAGACATTCCCAGAAGTCCAGTTTTATCCCAAAGTGGGAATGCAAACAATCCAACAGAAAGGGTACAGGATGAAGACCCCACACAAACCAACACACACACACTTTCACTTAAGGGGTTATCCTACCTGCTGATCCACTGGTGATCTGTGCAGCAGCCTGAAAAAAGAAAAAGAGAGCGTCAGAATGAAATACATACAAAGTACCCCAAAACAAAAGCAATCAAATATACTAATCTTTTACATGCTCAAGCTTTGGAGAATATAAACTCACGCATTGGCCAAAGTCAATTGTTTTCCTGATAGGCAGCCATACGGGGAAAATGACCCATATTCAAAATCTGGTCCGACCAACACAAATGGGATTTTCCGAGGGATTGTACCATAAGGCCATAGAAAAAAAACTATTAAGCCCCAAGGTTTTATTTAAGCACTAACCAGATTTACTGGAACTGGGGACATCGTCTTGATGAATGAGACTGAAGCTCTTTCAGAAACAGCAACTTTTAAGATAATAAATGATGAACGAATGATTCAATTAGAGGATGTTGGAAATTGTATTTCGTGTGTGTGTGTGTGTGTGTGTGTGACCTGGTTTTAACAGAGGAAGAGAAAAGTTATGGAGAATAAGTAATATCAGATGATTGTACCCAATGTAAAAGTAAATGAAATAAAACAAGGCCACAGTAAAGTGTTATTGTCAAAGAGTAAAAGCCACCAAAAAAATGAAAAGCTTCGCTGCTAACCACGAGGAGTGCATTACAAACATACACGTATACTTAAAAAGTCCCAGGAGCCACAGGAAATGACAAAGATCGGGGAACTTAACCACCCAGATTAATTTCCTAACCCGTGTATGGAACATTATCCCATCACAGATATGATATCATGAATGCCGCCACTGTCACAGGAAAAAAAAAAAGGAAACCCTCATCCCTACAAAGTAGCTGGGATTTGCCAAATCGTCCACCTGCACTTTTCTGAACCATTCCCAGGGGACTCATAAATTAAACGCAATGCTCGTGTCTGATCATATGAAACTGGTCACTTGTTATTTTATATCTAACTAAATATTTGACTGTCATTAATGTTTTATTTGGTATAAATATTTAACAAAGTCCTCTTACAGAACTGGTTTCCACTACTGGTAAATGGCATCGAGTAATTTTGCGGGGGAAAACGTCTTGATCCAGTTTAATAAGGTATATAAAAGATATGAAAAGCGTGTGTGTGGCTGTGTGTGTGTGTGTGTGTGTGTGTGTGGTGTGTTTCAGTTTGCACAGCTGTACTTTATCAGTCACGGTTGGGCGAAAATAAACCCACTCTTTAACATCAGCCTGATCCTATGGCCCCTGCTACCTACACATCACCACACACACTCACACGCAGACGCAGACACACACACACACACACACACACACACACACACACACAACTACCAATTCTGACACTTCAGGACACCACAGGCAGCCGACATCAAATCCACTTCTCTGAGAACATCCACTGCTGCTCAAAACCAGGTCAGATTTCCACATCTGGGAAAAGCCAAGATGTTTTAAGTGGAGAAGTGAGAGATTCTGGATTTCTGTGGTACCTACATTTTTAATAACATAAAAATGGCAATATTTCTACATCGATGTGGTTGTTTTATTGCTGCTGACAGGCCAATATTATAAAGAAATAAAAAGGAAGATTTACTTTTCAAATTGAGTAAAAAAAAAACTGCAAATCCCCAATATAAAGCTTCTTTCTATGCTTTCAGTATCATGTTTGGTCATTTATGATATACTATTATATTTATATATAACAAGAGAGCAAAGGACCAAATCAAAGTGCACACACACACGCACAACCACACACTCACCCTGGCCCGTCGAGCGTGGAGATGTGTCGGGGACGACAGGGACGAGCGGGTCAGCGGCCGGCTGCGGGTCAAAGGTCGTGATCGCCGTCCGGACAGGTCCGGGGCTCTGCAGGTTCCCTGGTCCTGACTGGTGGATCCGCTCACAGCCGGGACGTCCTGGGAGGAGAGAGAGGAGGCGAGCAGGCGTGTCAGAAACAAAACAGACACACAAAAAGAAAATGTGCTGTCCATTTTTTGTCATTTTTTTCACTCAATATTATAGTAAAAAACTCTAACGCCTGGTTTGTTCCAGGAGTGCTGTCCAGTCATTTTTTTTTTTTTTACTTACGATAATAGCAGTTGTGTCTCATATTTAATATTTTTTCTGCTAAAAGTATATACATAGCTGCTGCTGGGTCATAATTCTCCAGGCAGCCGTGTGTTTTGATATCTCTGTGTAGAGACGTCCCTCTCTGACCTTCCGTCATAGAGATGCCACCATGCCGTGGCTAATTTCGCCAACTGTGCGGTCACAGCCAGATAACAACATCAAGGACTGTCTCCCCAAAACAAAGAAGCTCCAGTTCAAACCCAGACTTCATAAATGTCCCATCTAAACTGCACTTCCACATTTATTACTCGTAATTATGGTGCATTTTTGAATTTTGTTCAATTTAGCAAATTGAATGGAGACAATTCCCAGAGTGGAATGGCCATTTATGAGAAAAGACTAGGAGCCGGCAGACATGCCCACCATGTGGCTTTGTGTTGCTTTGGTCCAAATACGTGCTCAGATTGATGTTTATTAGGGTGAATGAAGAATGAATAGACAAGCAGATGATATTATTTCAAGTGAATATGATTATTGCTAAAAAAAATTAAAAAAAGTCTCGTGTTAGGATGGCACAATGTTTAAACAAACCGTCTTGAGGCTGTCACTACTCTCTTCATCTTAATTTCTGATGCCTCCATCCTTCACTCAACCCTGAGAGATTGTTTACTGGCAAAGCAGTTCTGGGTTGAAGTCATTTAATCTGAATTACACTATAAATATTTGACATTCTGGGAATTAATGGTCTCACGCCTCCTCTTGTCCTCCCCTGAACATTTTTTATTGATCTGCCTTTGTATTGAGCGTCATATTGTGCTGTATTATATTCTGCCCAGCTGGGTACCTGCAAAAAATAAAAATAAATTAATAAATAAACATTCTCGCTGAAAATAAATGGCCTTTTCCTGTTACATAAGCTAAACATGGCTGTTTTTCCCGACCTGCCAGACAGTTTGATTAAGATTGGCTTGATTAAATACAGCTTTTTTTTTTTATTTTTTTTATAAGAATTCCAAAACTTCTGTGCTGTTGGTTTAGGAGCTTTTTGAGGTTACCAGATTTACACTCTGTAAGCATAATGAGGCGGCTGGAATGCCCTGCCAGAGGAGAACGGCTCAGCAGCCATCCACAGACTGTCGACTCCTCCAGAAATTGTGCTAAATACACCTTTAAGAAAATGATATGTGGGAACTAAATCCGTGCTTATTATATTTAGGCTCTGGCATCCAGATGGATGCAAGACAAATCTGAATCTCCCTGATTTATGGAAGGATTTAATGGCAGAAAAACAGCAGGCCTGGCATCCCTCCAAACTATTATTCCTAATTAATCTACACCATGGGAGAGAATGCAAGCCTGGCAACCCGTTCTCCTGAGTAGGCTCTCTGTCCAACATGTGTGTGGTGCCCTGTGTGACTGTAAACTGTGTGTGGGTGGGTGTGTGTGTGTGTGTGTGTGTGTGGCCTCGAGTAGGGTGGTGTAAAGTCTTACATTATTTACCATGACGCTCTGCTCCTCCTGATCGGGAGAATGAAGACCTTGGACTTCTGGGTTCTCCCCGTTGAGCTGATCCATGTTGCTCATCGACGGGGTCATGGAGTCGCACGCAGCCGCCTGAACACACAAGACACCAACACAGGTAAATATGGCTCAAATGCAAAATCTGGGGTTAACCGTTTCACTCAGAACTCTCTGTGTGTTTTCATGGAGGCCTCAGAGGAATCTGGTGAGCCCAGCTCTCAACACACACACACACACACATTTCTCGCCCTCATCCACCCTTCATTGCCTCTGGGTTCCATGCACATGGATTATTTTCTAACCTGCCCATGGGTTACGCGGTGTACCCTGTGGAGGAAGTGACACCTATTTAATGGGATTATTGCGGCGCAAAGGTGGCAGGAAAGAAAAAACACACACATGAAGAAAGCCGACGGTGAGGAATAAGCCGCCTTCTGCTACATTTAAAAGCAGCCAAGTACAGTATGTCATGTAAACGTGTTGTGTTTGTCCATGTCCTCATTATGCGCATACCTAAACCCTCTCTTTTCCTCCCCACCCATCGGTCATTGACTCTGACTGAGACACTTGTTCACTGGCCCTCCAGGAAATGAACAAACGGCTTTGTTTCTGGCCTCTGCCGCCAATCTCAGAGCCCCAGGGGCCGATAGCACAAATAGGGCCTCTTTGAGGAGCTTGAAGTCCAGAAACAGCCCCCTCACTCATACGCACGTACATGCGTGTATGTATGCACACAAGCATGCCCTCAACCACCCAACCAACCACCCACTCACTCACTCACTCACTCACTCACGCACACAAACACACCCCTCTGTCCACTCCTATTCCCAAACCGCCGCGCTCACCAGTTTAAAAAATATCTGTAGTAACGACTTTGGCAGTAAAGCCATTTCCTGTGTGTTGCAGCCCCCACGTCTCCAGATTCCTTCACACAGGAACACAGAGGCCTGTCTATGTGCTCCAGGGTGCTATTTATACCCTCGCTACCCAGACTTTTTTTGGTGGCACGAGTGACGGCAAACACAAACGCACACACCAACTCAAACACACACACACGCAGGATGGCATGTGAATTTGCTCATGTGAACCCTAATGCAAAGCGTCACACTTACAGACGCACACGGGCGCACGCGCGCTTGTAACGGTGCTCTTGAAGTTCATGAAATTTTTAAAGAGGCTCCTGTCTAAAGTATTCACAGAGGACGGAGCTCTTAATGCATCCCTGTGCCTCGGCCACAAGACCATTTTATTACTGGTCCAAACTGTTTTGGACAGGCTGAGACATCTTTTTTTTTTGTTTAAGCTTGATCCATCTCAGTATGAATACAGATGTAGGAGTGCAAGATTTTTCAAATGCAGAGAAAGATGTGGACCATTCCTGCTGTCGGGCGCAAAATATACCCATGGATGTATAAGTCATTTCTTTCTTCATGTAGGATTACAGATTATAATATAGTATATAATTTACTCCAGCAAGAAAATAACCATAACCTACAGAATTGGGAGATAAGAGAAAAAGTGCTGTGAGATCAAATTTGAGAATGAAATCCAAGTTTATAAGCCTCATTTCAATTTAAATGCTTTTTAATAACCTCTTTCGTTTTTCGTTCTTGACTGAAAATTCCTCAAATGATTCCATCTGGCAGAGTCGTTGCCCACGTTGACGAGTGTGACGAAACTGCCCGGGCCAAGATATTCCAAGAATGTGGAAGCACAATGGGGCCTCTTTGACTTAACAGGTATTCAAATGCACGCTGGGCCTAAGCCTGTCAATAAGTGACTTTAAAAGCCACTTGGTCAAACTCTGAGAACGACATCACAAAAGCAGTGCAGGGAGGACAAATCCTTTCATTTCAGGCCAAGAGAGGAAAAACAGCGTGCAGAGGAGCATTCTGGGAAGGTGCCTAGGAGCCCAGGGCCGGTGTGACAGGTGTGAGAACGCGGCGAGGGCCGCGCTCCCACTGAATGATGCCCACCGGTGAGACGATGATGGGAGGAGGAGGTGGAGATGCCAAAAAAAATGAGAGGAATCTCTGATGGAGGGTTTACCTGCCGAAATACTCTTTCAATTTAGCCTCCTGCTTTGTTCGAGTTTTCTACTTTCCATCAAGAACTCAAATAGTCACATACTCAAATCATTTAAGCACATTTGGCTCTACGTGTAGGAATATCATTTGAACAGCGAGAGATGAAGTGGTATGATTTTTTTTTTCTGAATGAAAGTCAAACGTACAGACATACAGGCAGGAAACGGAGAGAGAAAGTGGGGAAATAATAGTACAAAAATATTGACTATTTAGAAATCTCCTCGTGATAAAATAGAACATGTAATAACAATAGAAAAATGGAACCTGATCAATCAGGTAAATACAAACCTATTACTACCACTGATACTAGTTCAACAACTACTGATACTACTACTACTTCAACTCAATGTTCTATACAGTTTATATACATGCTATCCATTCTTTTGTTCCTGTTGTTCTGAAGAGTCATTGGAACTCACCGACAACCATCTCAAACTGTTGTACACCGTCGCCCCCTGCCGGTGTAAACGGGAATCACACTTTTTTCTTTTTAACCCCACTGGAGAAATGTTTGGTATGTGGCAGTGGTGGGAGTACAGGTGTCAATAATGAAAGGAATGATTGCGTGCACGCTGGTTTACTGGGAATCTTGAGACAATCTGGTGAAACATTTGCCTTTTTAATTTGTGACTTAATCTACACAGTGAGTAAGACTTTTTAGACAGAAACGATTTATAATAAGACTTTCTTATCTTTAGTATCACATTAAAGTTTCAGCTTTCTTACCTGTTTGCAATTGCTCTCCTCTTCCTCCGTGCCACCTGCGAGCTCTGCTGCTGGTTGCTGGGCGCTGGGCCTGCACCGGCCGGCTGCAGGGCCGCTGACAGGCTGGGCATCCTGTCTCTTCCTCGAGCACTTCCCGTTCCTGCTGGTGTTTCTACGGCGACGGCTCACCAGGAATTCCTTATATTGTAAGGTCTCAGGAAAGTCGTCATCCTCGTCGTTGTCCCCCTCCCCGCTGTCAGAGCTCCCGTTGGACAGCAGCGCCTGGCCGTCACAGAACACGATGGCACTGGGCTGGTGCTTCACTATCCGGAGCACGTCCACTGAGCCGTCCTCTGCCGCTTTCAGGTGAATACAGCCACTTTCATCCAGGGCTGGACGGCAGGTGGAGATCGGTTCATCGGGACAGGACGACACACTGGGCCTCCGTTCCTCCTGCTCGGGTGATGTGGCTCCACATTGTGCCTCCATCTGTGAATCATTGCGAACTCTGACCTCCACCGTGTCACCATCATCTCCACGAGCCATGTCCCATCTCCCACGGCTTCCACAGTGTCCATTCTGATTTAATATGGGTTTAGCTGAATCACAAGAGGAGACGTTGTCCATCCTCAGCTCCTTCCGCCTGTGGTCGGGAGCGACCGCAGGATCTGCAGCACAGCTCAGCGGAGGGACAGGTTGGGACATGATTCCTTTACAGTTGCTGGAGGGAGGAGGGGAACTTGACCTTGCAGGCCATCCAGAGAGACACCCGCGGCCTGGGGCTAAATATTCCTGGTAGGCTGCTGCAGGACTTTCATGCATTACTGAGGAAGCACCTCACCTGTGGAGCTGGAACACAACCTGATGACTTTCCCCCTCAGTGAATTCATTTGGTACTCGAGCTGCATAAGAAAAAAATGAAAAAAATGATTCATGTTCACACGTGACTTCACTGACTATATGCATGTATTGTATATTCCAGTGTCATTCGTTTCTGTACATTTAATGTATGCTGCATGCCCTACAGTTTAACTTTCTACTGCAGGTGTAAACTCCTCTGGGATTATACACCAAGATTTAAAATCTAAATCAAGTGATTTCAAGTGTTTCCTTTTTCTAAAGGTCAGAAAGTTCAAGTTCTTTCTGACAAAGTTTCATTTGACACACTTTGCAAACAAAGGGTCATTTGTTCTTTGACCATGTGTTAACCAGTCTCAAAAAAGACCACAGTAACTTAATAATGCATTTTTAATGAATGCTGACAAAAAAAACAACAAAATGATAATTTGAAACTTTCTTGGCAATAATATTCTCAGAAATAAATATATGGAGCCATAAAGGTCATATTTCAACGTACCAGATTTCTTTTAGAAGTGACGTCATTGAAGAACACGTCTGTCTTGATGTTCTGAAGAAGCAGTATTTGAGCTAGAATGCTGCACGACACAGATGAAATAGAAAGAGTCAGTTTATGTGTGAAAATATTTGAAATGCTGTTAAGGGGAGGGGAGAAGAAAAAAAGGGAATGTCTTTCCCTCCTACATTACATCAGCGAGAAGACAGGGATCTCCACAGACAGGTGGTCGTGCTATTTGTGGTGCAAGTGTGTGTGTGTGTGTGTCTGTGTGTGCGCGTGTATTAATAAGTGCAATTCTAATGTGAATGCATGTTGTGGAAATGATCAACAGAGGAAATAGCTGCACGTCCATTAGAATGAGATCAACAGAATTACATTTCTGGATCTGTGGTGCTCAGCTCACTGCTGCGTAATATGGCTAGAAGCAAAAGGATTTTTTTTTCCACCTCAGAAACACATTCCTTGACAACACATGAGGTAATGCTTCAAACACGGTCAAAGTTTCTCTCCTTTCACATGTTTGGTAACCACAGCAAAGCCGTCTTTGAGCTTAAATCGACAAGAGACGACTTATGGTCCTTTAAAAAGCTGTCGACAGACTGTGGAATTCATCACGTTGCTCCAACCTTGAATTTCATGTTTTGGGGAGGGGGGGTATTTGGTCAAAAGATCTGCTTTATGTATGTTAACAGTGAGGCTGATTCTGCCTGCTGAGGCACGTTTGACCCTCAGGGTCCAGGGCACAGGAGACGTGGTCAAGGTTGAGATGCGAAGAAGAGTTCACAGCCTCTAATCTAAATGGGGCTTCTGTCAACGTCTCTTCAAACGCAATAAATCACTGACAACCACAGTGCAGCAGTCTAGCTAAATGCAACAACACACAGAAATATCATTTAAACACTACAATTATTGACACTGTAACATATATTTACTCCTCAGTCATGAGAAACTGTTAAAAGAACCTAAATCATCAGCACATCCATAATTTAAAAAAGCACTTATCCACAAGTCAAAACTAATACTTTAGAATGGCCTTCATAAATTAACTTGTCCACAGGAGCTTAGTGTGCTCACCTCCCAGCCGCCTCAGCGGTTGCTCTGTGCATCGCTGTTATGATGGATGCATATTAATTTAAGTCAAATATTTCAATACAAGCAAAGCCGACCTGCTGAGACATGCTCCTACATATGTAACATTCCTGCACGTAACTGAAGTCAGGTAGAGGAAAAGTAAGGAAAAAAAGATATGAAGGTGGGATTTGACAAGTATATGCAGATGATAAATACATATATATATATATATTCATTTTATTTTTTTAGAGGGAAACATATATTACCTTTTCATTGGTTGTATGATGTTGTGATCCTGAATTAGTTAAAAGGTACAGTATAACAAAAGTACAATCAATAAATAAACAACCCTGGTAAAGGGATGGAGACCATGGAATAATTAGGCATGATTTATTTTGTAGTTTCATTTAATTTTTTTGCATGTTTAAAAAGCAATGCATTTACCAGCACAACTGATAACTTCTCATTTTAATGTGACCTGGCAGCTCTGTGACATCGGGTGCTTTTGTTTCTGTTGTGAGGGATTAACTCACATTCTTTGATGGCATCAGACTGTTTCATGTACAAATCTGCTGCAATATGGAAAAGATGGTATCTTCTAAATTCAGTTTAGAGCCACGAGAACCTGCCGTTGGGCCCTTTCTCTTCTCTACCACAATGAGTTTAAACTCACAGGGGGTCCTTCACAAAAGTGCTCAGAACGACCTCTGGTGGTCAAAGATAAGAACTTCAGGCACTAGTAAAAGCAGCGTTAGTGCTAATTTAAAAGCCTATCAACATTTCCGGTAGAACGTTTCAAAATATAAGCTCACCCGAAATAATGAGATGCAAAATCGACCGTAAAAATGTATGAATCAACTATTTAGACGTAACATTACTCTATGGCACTTTCATTCAACCAGACGTGGTTTGACCAATGTACGGTGGGAGAGCACCAGATACATTGACGATTTTAGCATCAATGCTCACAAACGTTTGTTTTTTCTGCCCATGCTAACTCGATGCTAACATCGCCAATGTATCTGCTGCTCTCTCACATTAAATGCGTCAAACCACGGCTGGTTTTATGGTAGTGCCATGAAGGAATGTTACGTCTAAATCGTTGTTTCCTACAGTACAACGTATGTGCTGGTAAACCAGAAGTTACATTGGCGATACATTTACGCTAAGATCGTATCGTTGGTAGACCCACGGCTTGTTGTATGATTGTCCATGAAGAAATGTTTCGTCTAAATAGTTGCTTCATACATTTTTACGGTCATTTTTGTATCTCGTTATTTCGGGTGAGCTTGTATTTTGAAATATCCCATCGGAAGTGCACTGACGCTACTTTTACTAGTGCCTGAAATTCCCATCTTTGACCACCAGAGGGTCGTTTAGATGCGTGTTGTAAAGAACCCCCTGTGAGTTTAAGCTCCCGTACTGAGCTTTTTTGTCTGCCCCGCCTTGCCGTAGCTCCGGCGCGGGTTTCTGTGCGAACCATATTTCGCGGGAGAAGCAGCGACCATCACACACTGTGACTACAGACACACAAAGTGACCACAATGAGTCTGTGGGTGGACAAATATCGACCGACTTCCCTCGGGAAACTGGACTTTCACAAGGAACAAGCGACTCAGCTGAAGAACATGGTGAGACGGAACAAACGTGTTGTTATTGCAACGTGTGTGTGTGTGTGTTCATGTTAGCATCGTGCCCATTAGCTACCCAGGCCCAAACAAACAATCGCGTAGTTTATAACGCTCTTAGCGTGTTGGTCCGTTTGTGTGAAACTCAGAATGAATCAGTGTAATGTGCGTAAAAGACATTTAGACAGCGAAGCTCACCTGTGTGTGACGGCAGCGTCCAGACGTGTTACTCCACATTGTCATGTTGTTGGTCAAACGTCTGGTGACACGTAACGACATAACGGTCCACCTGTGAGTTCAGAAAATCAGCTTAATGACAGACAGCTGGTACTATACACCTAGTCAAATATAATTGTTATATATATATATAGTAAATGTATACATTTCTTCTTGTAGACCAGTCAACACAATACCGTTGTGTATCTTTCTGGTTTTCACCCCTTACAAATGAGCGAACGGTCCATCTCCCAGTGTCACGTTGCACCTCCACACAATATTAATGAACAACAACTAAAGAATAATAATCAATAATAAGTTGTAAATGTCATCATGATACAGATTCAGTTGATTGTTGCTAGTTTTTAGGTGAAAATACATAAATAGACATTAAAATGAGCTATACCTCTAATGTTTGTTTTTGTGTGTGTCTGTTTGTTTCAGGTTCAGTGTGGAGACTTTCCTCACTTGCTGGTGTACGGCCCGTCAGGTGCCGGGAAGAAGACGCGCATCATGTGTCTGCTGAGGGAGCTGTACGGAGCCGGCGTGGAGAAGCTCCGCATAGAGCACCAGACCATCGTGGTGAGAGCCGACCGCATGAAACGCTGCCACTGTAGTCAGTCCTTTGCTTAAAAAAAACAGCACGCACGCAGGCACACACACACACACACACACACACACACACACACACACAACTTGCTGGTGTACGGCCCGTCAGGTGCCGGGAAGAAGACGCGCATCATGTGTCTGCTGAGGGAGCTGTACGGAGCCGGCGTGGAGAAGCTCCGCATAGAGCACCAGACCATCGTGGTGAGAGCCGACCGCATGAAACGCTGCCACAGTAGTCAGTCCTTTGCTCAAAAAAAACAGCACGCACGCAGGCACACACACACACACACACACACCGTCTGTAGTCCCATCTACTCTTAAGAGTTAGTTTTGTGATTGAGGTTTAGCTGCAATCCTGATTTCTGTGTTTTTCACCGCAGGCTCCTTCCAAGAAGAAAATCGAGGTCAACACGATAGCCAGCAACTATCACTTGGAAGTCAATCCGAGGTAAAATAATAATCTACTCCATTACTATTATTTATTTCCCTGCATGTGTCAATGGGAGTATTTCTGTCCTGTGACACACAGTGATGCAGGCAACCAGGACCGCGTGGTGATCCAGGAGATGATTAAAACCGTGGCTCAGTCACAGCAGATCCAGTCCAGCACCCAGAGAGAGTTTAAAGGTACACGCACATGCACACGCACACACGTCAATGCTGCTCCTGAGCTTTTCCTCATGCCTCTAGCTCTTTATACCAGACTCTCATACTTACACCAATTGGCACTCTTCTGTTTTGTTCCCAGTTGTGTTGCTGACAGAGGTGGACAGACTCACAAAGGATGCCCAGCACGCTTTACGTCGGACGATGGAGAAGTACATGGCCACCTGCCGTCTCATCCTCTGCTCCAACTCCACCTCCAGAGTCATCGGGCCAATCAGGAGCCGTTGTCTGGCCATCAGAGTCCCTCTGCCCAGCACGGAGGAGGTACAAATTAAGATGCAGTGATTTATGTTGTAATTCCTGGAATAATGAAGACACTAAACTCTTTTTTTTTTCCCATCCATTGTCGGCCTCTTTTTTTCAGGTCTGTAATGTTTTGACATCCGTGTGTAAAAAGGAGGGTTTGCTCCTCCCACCTGAGCTGGCCAAGCGCATCAGTGAGAAGTCGGGTCGCAACCTCCGCAAAGCGCTGCTGATGTGCGAGGCCTGCAGAGTGCAGCAGTAAGTAGTCAGGAAGCATATTATCATTCCTCCACAGCTTTATCCGTGGATTAGTACAAAATATAAATAAAAATAAATAAAAAGCGTGTGCTTATCTGTGCTGTGTTGGTCTTTTCCAGGTATCCGTTCTCAGTGGACCAGGACGTGCCAGAGACCGACTGGGAGGTGTACCTCAGGGAAACAGCCAACGCCATAGTGAGCCAGCAGAGCCCTCAGAGGTGAGAGAGGCCTGGTGCAGGAGAGGAGAGCTCGTGTTAGAGACTCGAAACCTGAATCTGTGTCTTTGTTTCCAGGCTGCTGGAGGTTCGAGCCCGACTCTACGAGCTGCTGACTCACTGCATTCCTGCTGAGATCATCATGAAGGTAAAATGTTATACACTTGTCCTCCTGTACACGGTGTTTGCAGTAACGTGCCTCGTCCAATCCTGCCACAGGGCCTGGTGACAGAGCTGCTGAGTAACTGCGATGGCCAGCTGAAGACGGAGGTGGCCCACATGGCGGCGTACTACGAGCACCGGCTGCAGCTGGGCAACAAGGCCATCTACCACCTGGAGGCCTTCACCGCCAAGTTCATGGCCATCTACAAGAAGTTCATGGAGGACGGGCTGGACGCCATGATGTTTTGACTCTGACTGGACATGCATACGGTTACAGGAGTTCAACAGCCCTCCTTTATTCTTCTGATAACAAGACGATCAGCGGACTCGATACAGATTGATGCACTTGTACTCTGAGCAGCACTGGGATGACCTATGATGAAGATGGACAGGCTTACAGTTTTTGGCTTTAGAACCAACACCTCTACTCTAGTGGGGACATACATGTAACACAAACAGAGGTTTTGATAGCAGCAATAATAATAAATTGGTTGGTTTGCTACACGCAAAAAAAAATAATAATCTGGTGACTCCTGACATTATGATCATGATGGATGATTGGCCATTCATTTTGAGCAGACTAGAAACAACAGATATTAATAAATATTCATTACAGTCACAACACGTTATTTTCTCGTGATATTAAAAACCATTGAACAGTATTCCAAAGAGACACTATAATTCAGAATTGTTGAGTGCCATTACAAAAACGGAAACAAAAAGACCGTCCCAGTCCTCAGTAACACTCCTTGCGTCTCCTGGCTGTGTAGTAGATGATGAAGCACAGTGTAATCAGCACGCCTGAACCCACCAGAGTCAAGAACCCCACCACGGGCCTTTTCACCAGCATGTGGCAGCCGTGGCAGGGCGGGGGGGAGCTGGGACACTGCAGCGGCGCGGCGCCCTGGATGGGGAAGCCTCTGTGCTCGATGACGTTCCGGTAGTTGGACAGAGAGGACTTGTCGATGACCTCCTCGTGGACCTGGCCGTACAAACCGAACCCCGGGTCCCGCTGGTCGCTCAGGGCGTAGGCAAAGTAACCCCTGAGGTTCACACCGTCCAGAGTGTGCGCTGCACATGAACACATAGGTATGACATGAGGAAGAAGTTAAGAGGTAAAGTCAAATGATGAAATATACTAAAATATGTTTCATTCGAATACAATTACAGAATTGTGGGAAAATTCAAATCAATAAAAACCCAAAGATAGATTTTAAAATACTATTTTCTTATTTTATGTAAAATGACAGATCTGTTACTCTCGCAGATCATATGTGCGAGCTACTATTACACAATGAATAAATATATATGAAGAACTACATTTTTTCTTCATGTGTTAATGGTTCCCCTTTCATTACACAAAAATAGATTCATTTATTTTAACCATCATTTACAGCTATGTGTAGTGCTGCCATCTGGTGGTGACAGAGCACACTACAACTTGAATATGACATTGTGCACAACCTAGTTTGACACAACCTTCACCGAGTCAGACCCACTAAACTTTACAAGGACAGGTAACAGGATAGTAAATAACCGCGACGCCACTATTCTAGGTCGAGTGTGTACCTGCGTTTCTGCGTGCACATGTGTGTGTTGCGAGTCAGCTGACCATTCAGAGGTCAGCGACCTGAATACTTGTCTAATATTTAAGCTCTGCTGTGTAATGCTGCTGACGAGTAGGGACGAGGCCATGACTTCAGTCACCTCTGGAGGATTGATCACTCGGTACACAAACTCAGTAATAACAGCAAACAGCTCCTGGCTGTATTACGTTAATCCTAAAATATTTCAGAGGCAAAGTGTGTGCGCATGCGCTGACCTTTGAGCGCCTCGTTGATGTAGTTGTACAGGTAGTAGACTCGCAGGCTGTCTTTGAAGCGGGCCGGGTCCTCCTGGACTCCGTTAGCCATCACATAGACCGGCACGTCAGAGTAGTGCTCCTTCACCTTTCACAGCAGAGGAGAGATTGTGGGTTTCACATTAAATACAAATATTAAAACATTTCAAGTTTGAGCTACAAATTCTCTCGTTGAAAAATTTGGGGCGTGACTCAGAGCCCTCCACACTCACCCAGTTGAGGGCTTTCCTCAGTCCCCAGGGGACCACCGGCCTCGGAGACATGATCCAGGTGGTGTCGATCATGTGTTGGACCTCCAGCATCGCCGTGTACGTGTACCTGCAGGCATGGAGATCACACAGAAGCTCGTCACTGGTTCTAAACTGCATTGTGTGTCACCATCAGAATCAAGGGCAAAGCAGTGATTTCATCTTACGAGTCCTCCTTGGCATGCGTCACCAACTTGGTGCTGAAGTGACTGATGGCAAAGAAGTCGTATGTCCCTTTCACCAGCAGTCTGTCCTCCTCATTGAAGACTGGCAGGCTGTGAGGACATTTATTTTAATAGCAGATAATAAGTAGAATGTATTGATGTCATTTAAATATCTCCACAAATTATTAACTTTGTAGATCATCAATTCTTTTAAAGTGAACATGGTGAGAACAGTTTCTTCAGAAGTCCTGACATTCTATTGCTAACCAACTGTACTGATGTATGATTTATGATTTATACTCCAGTGAGTTGAGCTGCCGCATCCAGCTCCGCATCCCCAGAGGATAGTCCCCACTGCCAAAGATGGGCTCAGCGAACCAGCCCACGCGGAAGTCTAAAACTCTTTTCGCCGGTTCCACGTCCTCACGGCGGAAGGAAAAGGCCGGCTCCACCCAGTCCATGTGCAGAGCCAGAGACACCTGAGATACAACAGCACAGGGACTCGCAGATTACATGTGTAACCCCGACGCAGACTATGTTATGAACCCATACACGTCAAATGGAGAAGAAGAAGAAAAAAACAACCAGCACCACTCTATTTCCACGTACCTGTCCTCCCTGTACGTGCCTGAACTCGAGGTCGTAGGCGCGCCAGGCCAGAGCGTGCGCCCGCAGCATCTGGTGACCCTCCGGGTAGCTCACCATCTCGTCGTTGGGCTCGTTCAGGGTGATCCACATCTTCACGTTGGCTCCCAGCTCTCTGTAGCAAAGTCTGGCGTAGTCTGCGAACGCCTCCGGAGTCTTCCTGAATGACGAGATGGATTCAATGTTAATCACTCACATGAAGTACGTGGATGTTTATTAGTTCTGTATTTGGGGCAGATTTCAGGGTTCAACATTTAATTAGTCGAATATCTAAACTCCTCCCACCAACCTATCAGCGACCAGGCGGCACAAACCTGACCTGTTCAGCCACTTGTTAGCGCTGTCCAGCGGGGCCGGCAGGCTGCTGCGCTGGCGCGTGTGGTGCCACAGCGTGACCACGGGCGTGACCTTGGCCCGCAGCAGCTGGTGGGTGAAGCAGCGGTAGTAGCGCAGCAGAGACGTGTTGGGGCGAGAGACGTCACCCGTGGGCACCAGAGCCGACCAGTTCAGGGAGAAGTGGAAGTGGTTCACCCCCACCTGCCGGATTTCATCCACCTACGGGGGGGGGGGGGGGGGGCTTTATATAATATGCCTGATGTGTCACAGCATTCCAGTAACAGCTGTGTAAGGACATAGACCTGCTGGCGGAGGGTGGCGTAGTCAGCGCAGTGAGCGCTCCGCCGCACAGGCGGCGCACTGAAGCCCTCCAGCCTGACCAGAGCTCCGTAGTTGGATATGTTCCAGAGGTAAACACTGGGGTCCGCAAATTGGCTGGGCACGGTCTCCACCTGCGACATGGAGAGAGGGAGAGAGAGAGGGAGAGAGAGAGAGAGAGAGAGAGAGACAACAGTGTAAACACGCACTCTCTAACCAACTAACACCAGGTTTATGATTAAGAGAGGATTCATCGTCATGGACCTGCACCTGAGCTGGACTTTCACCATGAAAACTGAGTTCAAAAATGATCGGGATGACCGGTGAGGAATCACTCTCAACAACTCATGTGGAATCAATACAGCTCATTGTCGTTTGCTTTCTGCAGAGTGAACAAATCCTGACACTTCCCGAAATATTATTGTGGTTTATGGGGAATCCAAGTTAGTTCATCATAGTTAATGTTTTCTCAGTTTCCCTGAATTTTTTGAGGAAGTCTTCGTGTTTTGATTTTTCTTCATCAGTCCCCTGTCTATGACTCCAATCTTCCCAACCATCCTCGACATAAATACCATTTTACCTGTATGGAGTTGGCAGATACACCCCAGGCAAAATCACACGGGAAGACTCCCTGTGCCGGTCTGTTCTCCGGGAGCTCGGGAAAACCATTTTTCTGGATGACGTTCCTTAGGGAATAATGATGGATGAACATTTTATAGGTATATATATATATATATATATATAAATAAAGTAAAGGTTGCATAATTTGCTCTTGTATTTCACACAAAAAAAAACTCCTGATATTTTCATTGTTCCTCCCTTATTATAATCACCACTGGGTCTCAGCATTTACCTGTAAAAGGTGGCCGACGTCTTCGGCTCCCTCTTCATGTCAGGTGTTTTGAAGTCGACATAGTAGAGTCCTCGTCGTATCCCGTATTCTCTGTGCCACTCGAAGCCATCGATCAGAGACCACGCCGTGTATCCGATGACATTCACTCCGTCTATGACGATGGCTTCATGGCAAAAGCACAGACAGACAGACACACCGAATAAATACACCAGCTCAGTTTCACATTAAATGCTCATATTTTATGTGCCAAAGATGTGTAATGCGTCCATTCTCACATTTTAGAGCCTCTGCGATGAACCTTTTCAGGTAGTACATGTGCTTTGGGTCTTCCGTCTTGGTGCTGCCGTGAACATACCTGTGTAGAGCAGCAGTAAACAAAACATGAGGTCACACAACAAGCACAGACGTTGAGATGCGAACCCACCAGCCACTCTGCACCACGAAGATGGGCGGCTTGTTGTACTCGGCGTTGACCCAGTAGAGCAGCATCCTCAGGTCCAGGTCCTCCTGCTGCCCAAACTTCAGGCTGTCGTTGATGAGCTGGAAGCTGAGGGCCGCTCCGTGGGAGAGTGCGAAGAAGTCCGCCGTGCCCCTCACCTGCTCCCTCTCCTCCCGCGTGAAGCTGGGCAGCCGGGAGCCCAGCCGGGCCTTCATGCAGGGCGGGTAGTCTCCGTCTGTGAACAGAGGCCGCGCGAACCAGCCCAGGACGTGGTCGAGGGAGCACTGGCACTCCCGCAGGCTCTCCAGGCGCGTCCGGCTGGGCTTGATCCAGTGGGAGGCCAACGCCATGGAGAGCTTGCCCTGCTGACGAGGGCGGTAGTGATGGTGGTAGAGATGCCACGCAGCAGCATGAGCCTGAGGAAAGAGTAACACAATGTAAACACAGAGAGACACAATGTTTGGAGGAAAGAGAGGGCAGAGGGTATAGGATGGAAAGAAGAAAATCCATGTCTCGCTATCACTTCATTCTCAAATCAAAATTAGAATTAAAAGACCTTCAAAAATATTAAGACAATATATAATGAAAGTTTACTGTACCTAAATATAGTTTTTAGGTAATTGTACTTTATCTAAATAATTTTAAACAGACAGCTATATTGCATCTACTAACTTTTTTATGTACATTATTCTTTTTTCACCTACCACAAGGTGCTCTAAAATAAACATCTAATTCAATAATGGATATATAACTTTTGATGTGTTACACATATCCTGTGTATTTCTGATAATGATATAGTAATTTAAAACTATGGCATACTTCCTCTACCACAGAATACCATAGAACAGTTCATGAGAATTAACAAACATTTTGCATATCAAAAACTACATTTAATAATAAGTTTAAAATAAAGCATACATAGAAGTAAATGGAGTCCCACCTTGAGCAGGTTGTGTCCCACCCGGAACGGGAGATCGGGGTCGCTCTTTATCCCGGGGGCCACCACCCCGGTGCCGTACCCGTGGCGCGCCACCACGAACGGGTTATCGATGGTGATCCAGTACTGCACGTCATCCCCGAAGGTCTGGAAGCAGAAATCCGCGTAGTCCCGGAATATGCCCACCATCTCCGGGTTGCTCCAGCCGCCCAGGGTGTGCTGCAGGTGGTCGGGCAGGTCCCAGTGGTACAGCGTGACCACCGGCCGGACGCGGATCTCCTTCAGCCTCTTCAGGAGGCTACGGTAGTAGTTGACGCCGGCGTCGTTGTTGTAACTCCCGCGGGTCCCGTTGGGGAAGATCCGGGACCAGGACAGGGAGAAGCGGTAGTGGCTGACCCCCAGCTGCCGGATGGCCCGCACGTCGGCGGGGATGTTGTGGTAGCTGTCGCTGCCCACGTCCCCGGTGATCATCCGGTTCCCGCCGCGCGTAAAGGTGTCCCAGATGGAGAGGCCCTTCCCGTCCTTCTCGAAGGCGCCCTCCACCTGGTACGCGGCGGTGCCCACCGCCCACATGAAGCCCTGCGGGAAGGTGTCGTAGAGGAACGCCTTGTCTCCGGGGTAGGGGAGCTTGTTGAAGCGGCTCCACGTGCGGAGACCCGCGTTGGGCTTGGGCTCCGCGGGGGCGAGGAGGGTGAGCAGGGCGGCGATCAGAGGACGCATGGCGCCTGGACAGTGCTGGACTCGGACGTCCTGCCTTCACCTCACCATGCTGCAGGGCGCTGTGGGTGATCAAACAGCGGACTGTGGAGCGCAGCCAGCCAGCTGTGAACCCCGCCACACACTGCCTCTCCAAAAGCCATCAATGATTAGCCAGAGCACCTGACGCACCAAGGTCTCTGGGCACAACAGAGAAAGCAACCCACAAAATCAATCTCCTGCGCATGAGGGTCAAAGGAGGAGTGTCCATGTTCGATCAATTTCCTTCATAACAAGCATCACCTTTTCTTCTCCTACACAAAGAAGTAATAGTCCGGTAATAACTTATCCAGAGGACAGAGCCGTGCAGGGGCAGTGAACCAGGTGCAACAGGCCTCATGTAATCTGAATAACAGAACCATAACCATGGATCCTCAGCTGGCACATCATGTCATAAGTCCATTTAAATGTCACATGCGAGGGACATGAAAAAAATCCATCTGCATTCTGGATCCAGTTGAGCCAGGAGATGAAGGCTGAGGAGCGGATATGCAAACAGCGGTGCACCCTACACTGCAAATCACTTCCTTATCTTCAAGCTTTCAGCTTCGGTTGCCTGGAAACTCAGGCCTCTCACTGCTGGTCCCCATCACCCCCGCATAAATATGCGAGGAGATGAGAACCTGCTGCCTGTTGTGAATTTCCACAATCTGACAACCTTCGGCTTGAAGTGTGACACTCCAGGTGAAAATGTTCCATTTTATGAACAGCTGAACCTAGGGAGATAATGAGACTTCCTTCATTTAAATAAGAAGCTTTGGAGAAAATAATTATTCATTGTCTTAAAAAGGCAAAAAAAATAAATAAATAGAAGAGTACAGAGCTGAAACAATGAGTTGAAAAATTATTTGAAATAAACAAATCAATTAATTGTTGCAGTAACCGGTATATTCGGGCAGTTTACACGATTCTCAAGAAGATATTGCACAGAATCCTTAAAATGGTAACGACAGGTTGGAAAAATCCAGCTGTAAAAGATTACAAAAGAAAGGATTGTAAAAGAAATCAGAAAATCATTTTTACAGAGGTTTTCAACACAGAGATGTAGCGCAACCGGTGAACACAGACCGACGTCATTCACTGAAGGAGCTTTAGAAAGGCAGGTGGTCCTAAGTGAGAAACAGAATCACCTGGCAGCCCAGCCGTGTGTGTGTGTGTGTGTGTGTGTCCCGTCATGGATCATAACCGGGGCCATAAGGTGGTGGAGGAGGAGGAGTAGGTGTTTTTCCACTGTACATACGTCAACGACATGAAAACAGGGATGAACTCCGTGTACTACGCAGAGAGAACACAATGTTACGCCTGAGAACACAAACTGTTTATGAATGCTTTGTGTGGTGCATGCCGCGTTGTGAACAGCTGTACCTGAGTGGCACAGAGGAAATCCTTCTCGTGGGCCACAGCTGCCGTGTTCCTTTGATTCTTTGTTTTTTTCCCTGACAACAGATGACAAAAAATGGATGCATCACTTTCATTTCCATGTCATTGCTGGTGGATTGTTGACATTGATGGCTTTTTTATTAAATCAAATCTAGTTATGCTTCACAAAACTTCCCCTGGAATTTAAATCTTTGCATTTTCAATCTTCAACAATTTATTCTAATAAATGTGAAGCACTTGGGTCCAAACCCATAAATACTAATTCCAAGCTGTTGCAAAATTGAAGATAGCGGTAAAAAAAAAATCAGATGTGAAGACAAGTTAAGTGGGCCATCTTGCCCAAAACTCGTCTGATCTGACTTGAAGCCACAAATTGAAGCAAACTAGCCGGTTCTGTGACGCAATCTTCGGGCTGATTTGTGCGATCCCCGGCGGATTGTGTTGACAAGCACAAATGAATCCTCTTCCTCCTAGACTTTCAAGTGAAATAAAGAGAGCTGGAGCATGTCAGGTTTTATAGAGAATTATATTGATACAACGGAGGATCTGACTGGGTGGATGTGAAGCCAAGTGAATCAGCGGGGACAAAACACTACAACCATGGCCGCTCATGACTTCGGTCTTTAGTAAACACAACCCTAAGAAAAAAACAAACAATCAAACTCGCACTACAGTCTTTCCCAGGGGCATCTCTACGTTCGGACAGGTTTCGGACAAATTTCTTTTGCTTTCCAATACACGTTTAAAAAAAAAAAAAAGAAAAAAAAAAAAAAGAAAGGGTATTAATATACAAAACAGTAAACAAAAACGGATGTTTTTTTTCCTAAAAGTAAAATGACACAATTAACGTCAACGGGAAAAAAAAGAAAAGGTTTTTGAAAGTGGGATACAGAGGGAAGATGGATAAGCAATACTGCTTTATGGGAGCACTTGAATAATTATAATAATAATAATAATATTAATAATATCAGTGGGTAAAGGCTTCACAGCATCCCCCCAGTCAGCATCATACAACAACAACAACAGAACATGAAACAGACACCAGAGACTATTTACAAGAGGGATCTTTTTGTCGTTTTCTGTTAAAATTATTTCTACTTAATGTGGCGAACATCATCACAATGCAACACAATGCGGCAAAACCACTGCGGATGACAGGGACGTACCGACGCGCTGTGCGTGTGGTATATATGCGAGTGTGTGGTTCTTTTGTGTAACAGTAGGGAGCATCGGCGTATGAAAAGTTTAAAAAGTTCAATGTCCATATTTTCTTTCCTACGTCATTCCTCCACGACTTTAGAGGAGACAGCGTCTTTCTTTTCCTCCCTCGCTCTATTTCGCTCATCTTCTCCGCCCCGCTGCTTTCTTACGACCCTTTAGGATGGAGAGAAAAAAAAAAGAGGAAAAGAAGTGAAGAGTAAAATCTCAGAACTAAAGTACAGAGGAGCTTATAAATGAAGACCCAGAATCCCCCTTAAGCGATGATTGTGATCCCGCCTGTACCTTCGGTGTTGGCTCGTCCTCCTGCTCCTCCTCTTCCTCTTCTTCTTCCTCTTCCTCAGAGTCGTCTTTTGCTGCGGCTGCCTTCGATCGGCCACCTCGGCTACAGGGGGGAGGGGGAACGCACAATATCAGAATCCTTCACCGTTACTATAATGAATGAATTATAATTTCATTGCAATGACTTTATTGAGTATCTTACGCTGGTTTCTTGGCGGGGGTCTGAGCGGATTTGGGTGGACGTCCTCTCCTCTTCTGTGGCGTGGACTCTGTGGATTCTGAGCTGTTGAACGGAAGCAAAGCGAGAAGGTTAAATAATTGGTTGCAATCTTTTTCATGTACTGGTGTGCAGAGCCAGGTTGTTTCTGTCTCACCCTTGGGATCGCCGCGCTGCCCTCGCTTGCCTTCCTCCTTGGGTTTTCACCTCCATGTTTTCACTGCTCTCTTCGTCCCCTTCCTCGTCATCCTCCGCTTCCTCCTCGACCCGCTCGTCTTCCTCATCCTCCTCCTCTTCCTCGTCCTCCGGCGGAGGCGCCGCCTTCTTTCGTCCCCTCTTCCCCTTGGCGGGTGTGTCCTGACCTGCGGTGGCGGATTTGGGAGGCCGGCCCCTGCGTCCTTTTTTGGGCGGGCTGTTCTGCTCGTCCTCCGGCCGATTGTCTTCGTCCCATTGGTCCTCGGTCTCGGCGGCTGCGGTCGCGTTGGCCACTGCCTTCTTGCGTCCGCGCTTGGGTTTGCTTTCCTGGTCGTCGCTGGAGGCCACACCCCGTTTGCGACCGCGAGGCTTTTCAATATCCTGCACACAGAAGAGGAAATGGAAATGATGAGAGACTGACTCACTTCCTGCTGCAGATTGTGTGTATATTTTGTACAAGGAAATCCTTCCTACGGAGACACTTCCATCATATTAAATGAATGTAGGTTGTTGCAACCCTTGTCTGAGTCGTTTTTAGGGTGAAACTGATGCAAATGAAAAAGAGACGGAGCAGGTGTGGACGCCGTTATTTATGATGGTTTAAACATGTGCCTGCTGACCCTATCTGGACATGATGCCAGCTGGTGTTTGCACAGTGGAATCAAAACACAGAGACACACAAGGGTTTATGAGCACACACTCTTCACTGGATCACAGCAACACACCGGGCCACTTTCTTTATCTTGTGGAAACACTACAGGGCAGAAGAAGTATCGTTTCTCTCTATTTCTCTCATTGCTGCCATGGGTCAATTACAATGATGATTTATAATCTAATACAAATACAAAGAAGTGTGTCTTGTGTCACAGTAGAAGCATGAGGTTTCGTTACCTTGTCAGGGTTAAGGGTGAAGTCCTCGTTTTCACTGTGATCCATTTCTGTGCTGTCAAGCCTGAAATATAACATCATGCGATTCATATATTATACATGATGAAACATCAATGCAACTCAATGTGTGAAATGTGACATAAAAAAGCAACTTCCTACCAAACTCCTGTACAGTCTGAATATATAACATTGAACATCTTCATTCTCTGTGCTGAGAGGCAGTGAGTAATTACTATGCGGGGATAGACTTGTTTTGGGCTCTCGACTTCATTGGTTTGACCTGAAGCCTGATGGGTCTTTAAAACAAGTGTGTATGGGGATTGAGATGTTTTGTACCTGGTCTTGCTGCGCTGTGGGGAGCCCGGGTTGGACGACGAGTCATCGTTGCTGGCCGTCTCCATACGAGAAGCTTTGCTCTGGATCGGTTTCCCCGCTGACGACAGTGGCTTGTTCACCGCACCCAGCACGTTGGCCGACTTAGGCTGGAGGAGTCAGAGATACGTTGAGTAATTTGAGTAAAGATTGAAGAAAAAAAAAAAGTATGAGAGAAAAAAAAATCGGATTTGACTGGACTTACCTTTCCTGGTGTGAAAAATGTCTTCATTTCTGGCGGTAGATAATTTTTTGTGTTGTTGAAATTCTGAAACAAATGTTTTTTTTGTTTTATCATTTTTAATCAGAAAATCTTGTTTGCATAGAAAAAAACAATAACAATTACTTAACAACAGCCCCTCAACAAGATTACTCAAAATGAGTGGCAGCCATTAAAACAAGCTGATGTTAAAACAAAACACAACAATGTTTGTATATGCATTGACTGTTCGAATATGTGCATCATCAGCCACAATGAAAGGGTGCGTGCATTTTGGCTCAACTATTGTTCATTGTTTAATTACTGCTTCTACTCATTTCTGGAATCACTTTGGGGCGCAGCTACTGACCTTGTCTGGTTTGGTGAAGAAGCGTGAGGGCAGCACAGGATCTTTGGGGGACTCCAGGCTGTAGGTGGTGCTCTTCGACATGACAATGTTCATGGCTACGTCACACACTGTGTAGAGCTTCTGTGCAGGGGAGACACAAAACACATGGTCAAAAGAATGTTCCTCAGTTTAATAATATACACTGGCCTAGATCTACAAATATCTAAAATGTACAAAAACGTGAAGATGAAGTGCGTACCTCATTGGTTTTGGGATCGGTCGGGGCCTGAGCGTCTTTCGTCTGTTTGATGTTCTCCACCATTTTCCTTATGAAGGCGTGGCTGTTGTTTTCATTCTTGGCCATAATAATCTCAAGAACAAACCACAGAGCCCTGACAAGAGAGGAGGAGCTTTTTCCTATGAGAGTTCTTGACCATAAATCTTAAGATTACTTAGAAACTGTAGATGTCATTTAATTGCGTTGTTTAAAAAAAAAAAATCTTTATCATCAGTGGTTTCATCAACCAATGTCCCATTTTTATACTTACTCTTTGATTTCTTTGAGCTGCTCGATGTCTTGTACTTTAACATAGTCTGGGTCGTGGGCCAGCAGGTGGATGGTGTAGGGCACCACATATTCCGGCAGCAGCGAAAACAGTTTGTCTGTCGGTGCACACAAGGTAAATATTACAGCGTGACTGCTTCACAACAGTCAATATTATTAGTCTCATATACACTGAAGTGCACTATGAGAAAAAAAATGTAATGTATTTACCACTGATGGCAGCGTGTTGTTTGAGGTACTCTCTGCGTATGTTGACGTTCTTCACCAGGCACTGGCGAGCGTGAGCCCTCCTTTCTTTAACAGGATCCTTGGCGCACAAAGCAAACACTGCCATGTATTCCAGAGGAAGACGGAGTCGGCACAGGCCACGGTGGAGCTTCTGAGAAAAACACTGCCGCACCTGGTAGCACTCGTCCTGTAGAGAAAACAGAAAAGTGCACAAAAGAAACAATGATTCAAAGGAGAAGACAGGTGTTGCGACACTGGATGGAGATGCACACTTTTAGACTAAATAAAAGGAAATGAATCAAAACTATATGGCGGTTCTTACATTAATGACCAGAGCACACAGCTGATATTGCTCCAGCGTGATTATCTCGTGGTAGCAGGGCTCCTGAGCCAGCTTCAGCAGGGCGCACGCCGCAGCGAGCCGCAGCCTCGACATGTCGGGTTTACTGTGGGGGGCGAGGAAGGAGATAAAGGATTTCTTTAAACTTGGAAAACTAACATAACCTGGAATCCAGAATAACCAATAAAAATCCAGTGCTTTACTGAAAATGAACATTATTTTAAATCACATCTGTTCGAGAGGCCACCCTGAACCTCATGTTTATCTTATGGATATAGAATGCAATAGGCCGTATTACTTACCCCATCCTGCCCTGCTCCGTTAGGTCTCCATCACTGTGCAGGATAGCAGTCAGCATCCTCAGGGTGGAATTGCCTGATTTGCTCTGGTTGTTCTTCACTCCTAGCAGCCACCTCACCATCAGCTTTATGCCCTGGATCTGTGGAGAGGGTCAAAAATCATTATTGTGTCATCACTGTTGCACTGTTGAGAAGAAAAGAAAATGTCTCTTCGTGTAATGGTAAACAAAGCAAGATTATAAAAAAATAAAATAAAAATATTTGAAGATTAATAAAAAAAAAGGGGTTTTTAAAAAGGTTTTAAAGAGCTGACCTTGGCCAGTGTCTCCGCGGACACTTCATCATCAGGTACCCAAAGTTTGGTTGTCTTTTTGCCTGGAACCTACACAAAACGCAAATAATTCTATAAAAGTCTGACTTACATTTATATAAACAGACAGAAAGCAAAACTACTGAAACTAGATGTGAGATGAACAGAATTTTGGGAACTCTACAAAGTGCTATTTCAGGATTATTATTTATTTTTTTAAATCAAGTGTTGAAAGATCAATAATCCTGTGTACCCTGTCATTCATGAGGAGATCCTTCACAATGAAGTTGGCGACTAGAGACTTGAGTGGTGCGGCAAACTGTTCCGGGGCGAGCTGAGCCAGGTGACCCAGGGTGGTCAGAGGAGTGATGAGCTGCTCCAGGTTAGCCGGGTCCAGGCCCTTGTGCAGAGGCTGAGGAAATGAACAACATTTCACCAACCAGTCACATGATTTGTTTTACTGCAAATAAGGCCCTTGAGTCGGGACCGGCTTACCTCAAAGATTTGGGCAAAGTGTGTGTCTCTGTTGGTGAACATGGCATTGATGCAGTGGATGGCGTACTTGGCCTGACGAGGGGGGCCCCGCTTGGCTTTGGCCTGCAGTACTGGCAGTAGGACACTTGGAGGAGCAGCAGGGGAGAACACCGTTAAAACCAGAAATAAGTAAACACAAGGGTTTCTGAGTAATAGCTTAACTGGTGAAAACTAGAGAAAGAATGAAAAAACATTTAAACGGGAAAAATAAAGGAAACGTACGATTTGATGTGAGGGAAACTCTCCTCCAGCTTGCTGCCGGTGTTCTTGAAGATCTGCAGCGCAGCCTCGGCCACCTTCTCGTCGTCCATCTTTAAACATCCCAACAGAGACTCGAACGTCTCGGCAGAGTGGAACGACACCGGGTGTGTGAACGACAACACCTGCGAGGAAATAAAACAACAAAGGCTTGACCATCTCTTAAACGGATAAATAAATAATGTTTACTCCCCTTTCAAACAACTAATCATCTTACACACTGGTAAGAAATGACATCATTATTGATGTGATAAGTGTTTGATTATTTTTTGCTATAAGCCCCGCCTCCAGAAGCAAAGCTACAGGAGGTGAAATCACTGAATGTTCATTTATTTCCTGCTCATCATTCAATAATCATTTCACTCAAGCCAGTAAAGATACAATATTTATTTATTTATCTTTCAATTTAATACCGACAGACCAGCAGCTGTCTATAATTTAGACCGTTTTGTGAGTCAGAGCACCAACATGAGATATATAATGGATACAGAGTGGAGCTATAGTCATAACTTGACTGGTTTTAACTGGTCTTTACCTTCAGTAGTTCCAGTCCCGCTCTAATGGCTTCTTCAGTGGGAACACCCTCCTCCTCATCATCAGCTGTTCCATCTATTGATTTGTTGACTTGTTTTACCAACGCACTGATAGAAGAAGGGAGAGATGAAAGGTCAGAGACTGCTCGGTTAAAAAAAATTAAAATCGATGTATTTTTTAGCACAGTTGGTCCCGTGCATTAATACGATGAGTACCTGATCGACTCTGTGTCGATGTGCACAGGAGCGATCCTCTCCAGCAGGAACTTCACCATTTCCAGGAACGGATTGCTCGGCTGTTTGGGGCTGCCCAGCTTTTTAGTGATGTCTCGCTGAGGGGGAGAGGGATAAAGAGCAGAAAATCAATAAAGACAATCATCCTGAAATACAGAAAAGCTGGGATTGTCAAGATTTTATTTTTGTCATTTTCAGACCTGCTAAAATACTGTTGGTCTTATCAGTACCATAGGACTATTACCACTGGAAGGGATACTTTGACCCAACCTCACCTTTAACTAAAATCAGTGTTCTGCGGAGTATTTGAATTATGTGATAGGGAATCCTCTACCATCATCAACCACTGTATATAACATCTACAAATCAACTCATTGCACAAATGCAGCAAGTAGCCAGGCGGCAACATCTCCACACTGTGATCTGATGCCTCAGTACTCACCACACAAACTTCGGCCTGCTTGCAGGAGCAGCTGGGACTGACTAAGGTTTCCAGCTGATCTCTGATTCGCTCGTCGTCGTCCAGAACCTGAGCCAGCTTCTTCACAAAGTCCTGCGCCTTGCCTGGGTCTGGCAGGTTTCCTTTGGAAACACACACAAAATGTAATTCTCAATTAGAGAGATTCCATTAGGAGTCATATCTTTTTCGGCTGAAGCTAAGATGAGATTCCTAAATTAGCCTTTCCAAACAATAACGTTTTACGGCTTTAAATCAACCAATTATCAATAAAACCAAATGACATCACTTACTTGTGATCACCATGACTTTGGCAAATACAGCTTTGCTGGAGGCTTCGGACTACAACAAACACACAAACAAGACAACACGGTAAGTTTTAGAATCACAAGGAGAAGTTGCATTAACTTAGCTAATTCTATTATGCTTTGGGTAGAATTACCTTGGGTTTTTTAATCAAGTCCAGCAGGTCCTTGACATGGTGCCTCAGCATATTCTGGCACTTCCACATTTCATTCAGAGCTCTAAGAAGAGGAGAAACAAATGTGGAGGAGGTATGATAGGACCCCGGTTACTTTAGTTTAGAGTTTGTTTTGTTGGTGAGTGAAGTGATCTTAAATTAACAGGACTGATAGTCACACTATTTAGCTTCTTTGTATTAATGCATGAGAGTGAGAAAAAAACATACTTGACAGCATTTGTGTCCAGGGTGGCATAGAGGTAATAAAGACACTTCATCCTCTCAGTGGTTTCCAGGTTGTGAGGAACCATATACTGGGCAAAGACGCGCTCGACCAGCAACCTGTGCATATGCCGGAAAAATACTTTTATAGCTGGAATGGGGGAGAGGTTCAAAATAAAAAGGTCTGGTACATACTAAGTAGAGAAGAAAGTAGTCTGTGTGTGTGTGTTGTTCTGGTTTGTTTGGAAAATGAAATTATTATTAAATAGAGATCATTTCTAGGATGCTAAAAAGAAAAGGTTGGTTGATTTTTTTTTTTTAATCACTCATTATCAAATATTTATGCATGAATGAAACATATTAAACTCTCGCTTCAATAAAAAACAGGATATTTTAGCCATCTTTGTAAAAAAAAAAAAAAAAAAAAAGCATGCACACACATTTCATCTCTGCCCTGCATCACTTTCGTTCACTTAAACACTTCATCATCACATCATCAGGAACTGCCTGTTACAATAAAGGCTTTCCTGTTGGCAGAGAAGCAGCTTCCCTGCAACACACTGATTCAACTTCCCCCTCACACACTCTCCTGGAATTTGATCCGACACCATGGTGCTTTGTGAATATGTTGCGCGTGTGTGTTTTGTCTTTTTTGCAGAGGTGCCTACATTTCCCTCACCATTCCTAATTTGCATGAAATTAATCCCAAAGAGGACCTGCAGGTTTTTTGTGATGTCCATGTGTTAGTAGGTAAACAATGACACGACAAACTCTCCAGTTTATAATGAGGTGATGATTCCAAGTGATGATTTAGGGATCTCACTCAGAGTCTTATCAGCATCTTGCAGGGGAACATCTACCTTTGAAATGCGTACCCAAAACCACTCTGTTGAATTGTAAAGACAACAGACAAAGAAAACAACAAGAAGCACACAAACCTGTCATCGATGCTGTTCTGATAGTAGATGTGGAGCAGCTTGTCTTTGATCCAGGAAATCTGTTTAGAGGCCTCCCTCCCTCCCTCTCCCTGCAGCGAGTACTTCCTGTAGATGGATGCCAGGCCCATCATGGCTTCCTTACGCACACGCCACTGGTGAGAGAGGACAGGAGAAGACAAAGAGACAGGGTCTATCATGACCATTTCTAGATGCATACATAGCTACACTTTATTTGACTTCAATTACATTGCATCACTAGAAGTATTTTGTTATAGCGTTTTCTTGCCTTATTTCCCAAGCCTACATAAGATGGGTCAACAAACTACCCACAATTCCCCACATATACAGAGTTTGGCCACTTACTCTTTTGTCCAAGGTCCTCTCCTTTACAAAGTTGAGCAACGCATCGTTGACTAGAGACAAGTCTTTCTTGGCAGCGGTTACTATGGAGACAATGACATCATGGCGAATGGCCTCCTCTGGGTCATGTGATCTCACCCTCAAGAACTCTGGGAGAGGAGCACAGGAAACAAATGAGTGGGATGCTGAGAACAACCACCTCCAGCAGACAAAATGCCTAGCAACCGCTTCTCTTCTCATCTCAATTACAAACGCGAAGACTGTCAGCTGTGATTTTAACAGCTTTATTGCAGATTAATCCATCTGCTCGTTTTAGACGATTTACCTGTGAGGTCTTTGGCCAGGTCAGGGTGATTCATGAGACAGTGACTGGCGAATTTCACACACTCCAGTCTGATAGGCACGTGGATGTCATTGAACCTTTTCGGGGAAAGAAAACAAAACTTTACAGTCAGCAACTCTACGAGGTGACACACGCACAAAAGCACACACGCAATCATCTAGGCAGAAGCCTAAATAGCCCGGGGCGTGTTGGCTGCCAGCGCGCATACACAGCCTCTCAGGAGGCCAAATTTAAGACTCAGTCACCAACTAAGAGACACTCTCGAAAAAAGACAAACAATTGCAGAGCAAGCAAGTTTTAGCAAAAATATTTTCTCAAGCTATCAAATAGTGCGTGTGTGTGTTATTGTAGAACAACCTAAAATAAGTAACAACAACTGCATGTCCAGCGATGGGTTGTTTTCTTTCCTCTATGAATGTATAAAAACTAAAGGTAAAATATTTATTTTTGCCTGTAAGCTCACCTGCCCAGGTAACACTGCCACAGCGGTTTGTTCTGCGCGGCCAACTCAGAGTCCTTGGCTCCGAACATCTTTGCCAGCAGCTTCACCACCTGCAGCCTCTCGTCATTATCATTGCTCTGCAGACACAGAGAAAAAAAAATCAGTGGGAACATTAATAGCACACAGAGGGAGAATTTTTCTCTGGTACCAATCTTTTTTCTTTTTTTTTTTGAATGAAGTTGCTAAGAAGAGCAGAGAAAATGAGAATTAAAGACAAAGGAGTAAAGGAGCTGGCAGGAGGGAAAGAGTGATGAGAGGAGGAATAAAAAGCGGTAGGGGGAGAGAGGAGAAAGAAAAAAGAGTGAGGAGGGTGTTGCTCGTTTACTTTCGCGAGTGAAAGATGAAAAGAGCGAAAGGTAAAGAGAGGATGAGAGAGAGAGAGAGAGAGTTTGTGAGGTAGAGATTTTACGGCAGCTATTATTTCAAGGAGACAGCGGTGATCTACGCCCCCCTGTGAACAGTTAATGAGCGTTATCCATCAGCAGGACGCCTTTACGAGACTCTGCAGAGGCAACATTATGCTGACTGGCTCCTCGCTCCCTTTATCTTTCTAATAAGAAACAACAACGCTGCGTCCAAACACAAAACATGCATTTCTGTGGCTAATGGGTTGGAAAAGTCAGGCTTTTACTCCAGTGCTTTGATAAACACAAATATATTAACATATGCATCGATGTTGCCTGCACCTCTTTCAGCGCCACAAATATCACAATAAAATAGAATACCAATTATCTTTTATTTGTGATCCGACAGGTGTATATAGATGCTAAAAGGTCAATTTAAGCGCACGCACGCACGCACGCACGCACGCACGCACGCAAACCAGTGGTTTCTATAGTAGCTCGGCTTCTTTTTGATTTACTGAAATGGTGTTTTGGTACCTTGAGTTTAAACTCCAACTGTGGCAACACAGAGAGTAGCAGGTGGCTGTCGATGTTGTAAAGCTCCAAGATGAGGTCAAAAACGTGTTCAGACAGATCACTGACCGAGGTCTTTCCCAGCATCAGCACCTGGTTGAAGAACTGTGGAAAAATAAAGACATATTGCAAACATTTTTGTTGCATTCATGAGGACCTGTGAATGTCTCCGCATATCCCAAAATTTGAAATATGGTGTTAAAACTCCACTACACGGATCTGGGTTTCTCCAATGGGGGGATTATTTCAAAAACTACATTTTTCTAGCAGTATAAATTAAATCCCAAACTACAAAACAGAAGTTGCATGTGAGCAATATAGACCTGTGCATAAATGTGAGTGCAAGAGTTTTATGTACAGCAGATCATTTTAATGTCCCAACGTATCACTTAGCTTCCACTCAGGCTCTTGCATTGCCAACACATTTGCAGCATGGCTGGCCCTGGTTCACATTTTCTGATAGTGTTAGTATCATGCTCTTCCCATTAAGATACACTGGCCATGCTCTGGCCTGGTCCGACAGAGTGCCCCATTTGCACTAATAAATGTTACGGCTATATAAGGTCGTGCCTATTAAGGTATCTGGTGTTCAATAAGGAATAACACATCATCCTTTCATCTTTAAACAATAAGAAAGGAAAACAACATATAATATATATAATGTAAAAAAAAAAAAATGTGTAAAATATTTAGTCTTACATTGGTGATGTAGGGTTCAATAGCCTGAGCAGTCCTCTTCAGCAGAGCTTTGGCCAGGTCGTACGCTTGTTTATTCAGATTCTAGACAGACAGAAAAAATAATTGGTCAATAAAAACAGCAGGTCACGACAACACATGTGGGTGACAAAATGTACACATTTTGTAGATAAATGGTGGTGTTTTCAACACAAAATAAATCCCATCTCAGTGCAGACGTTTTTTGTGTAGGAGCTGCAATGCCTCTTCTCTCCTGCAGGGGTCTCACTGAATTACAGGGTATGGAAAATGAAATTGGCCTCAAATCTACTGATGATATCAAGTCAACTCAGACCATCCTACATCACTGAGCTGTTAATCATCATATCCAGATAAATGGTGGATCTGTGTGTGCGTTTTGCGTGATCCTTCCTCATGCACATACCTTGTGCGCTGGCACCAGATTGACCAACACGGTGTCCAACAGCTCCTGCGATACGGTGTCTCCCTCGCAGATGATAGAGCTCATTAGGTCCACCATATGCATATGCACCTTCTGGTTGTGGCCGTTGCTGAGGAAACCAGAAACAAAGCGAGGATGGTCAAAGGTTGAGGAAAGCATCGCTGCATGATTTACATTTTATATTCCACCATGGCTGAGGATGATTGTGATTTATGTTTTTCTCTTACTGAATGTGTCGGTCTGAAAACAAATTGGCCCTGAGACTGTGATAGTCTGAGCACACACGCACATGGTGGGTGCACTTGCTCATAATGATCTGCATTTCAGTGGGAAATAAAGCTTATTACCAAGATTTGTATCTAGGATTGTTTGTCCTTAACGCTGCCAGACAGTGCCAGCCTCATTATCTCTATTCTATCTCTATTTTCACACACACAAACACCAACACATACATAGCAATACTATCCACAATGTAGCTCACTGCAGAAACACATCAGCAGAGTTTTTATATTATAGAGCATTGTGCTTTCACAACTGCAGAAAACACTGCAGTGATCAGCCCTGGAGGAGGGAGGGCAATTAGAGAGAAACAACTCGGCTGCTACTGTGGATCATATCCGTCATACGAAAGGATGCTGCAGGCAAAAGTAGTGAATGTGTAGATAAATACAAGCTGAGATCACAGAACCCAAGTGATGGATAGGGACACACACATATAAAAAAAGAATAGCATAACATTGCTTACTTGATGACCTGGAAGAGTGTTCTGTACAGCTGGGTGAATATCTCATTGCTGTCTTCAAGCTCAAAGCAAATATTGTAGGACTTCACCCAGGCGATGTTCTGAACAATGACAAAAGAGACAGCATGTCAGTGACAATAATATTTACAAGGGTGACAGAAGACAGCTACATTCACACTACTGCGTTTTAGTTTAGACCACATTACAATAACAATACGCTGAATCTTAATATTAAGAAGCTGCAGGTGTGTGTGGGATGATTCTCTCTCTACTTGGTCCATCACTATGAATGATGCCTCTCCAATTACACACTGTCATGTGTTATGTAATTATATAAACATCAATTATGGTAGGTTTAAATGAAGCCAGTAAATACCCTCTTTTTGTCATGCTTCCAGCCAAAAGTGTCAAAACTGTTTTAATCACATGCTTGCTCCCTATTGCCGAATCGTAGCCCCGCTAATAAAGTAGGCTTTTCAAAATCACAATTTCAATAGAAATTACTTGACAAGACAAAATATCATTATTTCCAATTGGACTAAACATGCCATTTGAATTTACCAGGAAATAGAAATGTCAAAGATAGAAGATATAAACATGTTTTCAATATCACATGGTTATAAGAAAGGGAATATCCAGAGGTCCAACTAAAAACAAAACAAAACACAGAGCAGAAAACAACCAACCCACAATGCTTGGACACAAAGAATGAACAATTGGGTCAATAATACCAACAACGGAAGTCCTGCAAGTTGTCCACATTAACCTTATGAGTAAGTGTCCTTGTTGCCATTTATGAGCAATTCAATAACACAAAAAATCATTCCACCACCAAATAAGCAGCAAAAGACTAACAGCCTCTCCTACAGAAAAGTGGATTGTCTTTTAAGTTGTTCTCAGGAGAAATCAGATCAATTCACTGCCTTTTCAGGAAAAGCTCTCGCTAAATGATTTTATGAATGTCACATCAATATTCACATGACAGCTTAAAAGTTCTGATTCAGGATCTCTGGTAATTCTATTAAATTACTCGTGAAAAAATTTGGTTACAGGCAACAGCTGTTATTTCAACATTTTCAGATTCGCTTAATTAACACTTCAAGCCTTCTGCTTCTCATTTCTCGTTTGTAGCTACAGGATGTGAACATTAATTAATCTGCCACCGTGAAAGGCTCCTGCCTTCTCAGGCAGCTGAAGGTGATCTTTGAGTTTTGGCTGCTTAAACCCACAGTTACGTTACACTGTTAGAAGATTAGGTGAGATTTTGGACTCAAGTACATTCAGAAGTGGAATTTGAATCTATCTGATTAAATGCAAATATCTACGCTGCCACTGAGCCATACGCAAACAGTCACACACACCTCGAGCAGGTAAAAGTATCTGTTGAACTGGGCACTTTTGGTGTCCTCCAGTCCTTTCAGCTGTCTGGTGATGAACATGAAGATGTCCTGCGCACAAAAAAAAATAAAATATATAAAATACTGCATTTCACGGCTACGGTTAAAACACACAGGTAAATGATTTACAGACACATTTTTGTTGAATCATCAGCAAGAAACCCATTCCCATATAAACAACCACGGAAACTTTAAAAGGCTGAAGTAATTGTGCACATTCTGTACAAACAACTAGTGTTTTAAAAAAGCCTTAAAAGTTGTCAAGTTTAAATTTGAATCAGTGCTTCCGTTACTGTCCAGTGAATACTGCGGACAAGGTGCGTTACAGTAATGTCATTAAAACATTGAGTTATTCTAAAAGAGCAGAGGGATGTACCTTGAGTTTTTCTGGGAAGGTGTAGGGCGCCTCTGGGGCATAGATCCTGAATATGTCGGCTAGACAGCACGCCACCAGCAGACGCACGTCCTTGTCTGGGTGTTTGAGGAAGAAGTCTGAGGCCAGGTGGAGCGCCAGGTTCAGGTAGAGCTCCTTCTCCTCCTCAGAGTCCTGGTCCATGTCCATGAAGGTCTTGACAACCATCTGGTGGAGGGGGATAGAGGTGAGTGGTCTAATTTTTTTTTTTCTTTAGTTTATTTTTTGGTTTTACGGGTGATCTCTATTCATACAATTTATGTGAAACATTACTTTGGGACAATGCGGTAACTTTTATAGCTTTATTCAGTTTGCTCTGTTTCACCACACAACGCCAAATATCCAACTTGGAATCATTTCAATTATTAATGCTGGTGATTTATGCATAGATGCATTAGAGCAAAAAGTGTTTCAATATTTAAATGCTAAGAAGAAAAATATATACTTATTCAATCTTAAAATTGCAGCAGAGTGGGAGAGCGAGATACTGACCTTCAGCCGGCGGACCATTTCCTCTTTGGAGATCTTGTCAGATATCTCCTTGACCCCCGGGGGGTAGGTCACCTCCACCTTCCCTGCGGCTCGAGCTTTAGAGTGAGCCATCCTCTTTAGCTCTTCACTGCCTGGGGAGAGAGACAACAGTGTTGGTGGGAAAACAACCTCCAGAGAGAAAGGAATGGGGGCAGAAATAGGGCCTCAAAGCCCAAATCACTGGAAGGATTGTTCAAGCTCAACTAATCGATGCAAGAGAAAGTACCCCGGTCACTATTGGGAAACCCGAGCCAAATCTTTTGAATACTTCAAAAGAAGCGTGCAATGGAAGCTCTGAAATATTCAGGGAGATATTCACAGCAGAGGGAGAGCTTTCTACGAAGTGAATCTAGGACGAAAATTGCTGTACACGGAGATCAGGACTTCTCACTGAAACCTCTGGACTCTCAAGGATTACACCTCTTTCATGTTTGGGGCACAATGGGCTTCGATTTCTTTTCTCTCTCTCAAATTGAGTGCACTGCTCCTGTACAGATTAATCACACTTTACACAACTCTTTGGTAAACGCTGACTTGTCTACCTTTCTCCCACTGTTATTTAAATTCATTACCGACGTTAAAAGAGACACAGTTATGCCAAGGAATATTTTTGTAGTATCTGTATATTCATTACAGTGACAAACTAAATTCTAAACAGAAACTGATAAATAAGAAAACATCAAGCAAAAACTGCCTTGAACATAATAGTATTGGTTTGTTTTTTATGTTGGATTCCTTTACTAATCCCAGTTTACAGGACTGAAATCAGAACACACAGAGTAGCCGGCTGTAATCTACTCGGCTCTGACTGACAACAGATTAATCCCTAAAGTCAGCAAATGCATCACGGTTCAGCCCAAAACACGACACAAAACCAAGTCTTGTTTTGGGATTGTTTGCGTGGATGAGTCCTCACAGTGAGAGGCTCTTTTGTAATTGTTTGACAATAAACCTCATCCCACACATTTAACCTTCTGTAAAAATCATTACGGCCGACAGCAGACGTGCACACTTTGGCCTATTGAAAAACTCTTTACGATTATGTGTCAAACAGTCAGTAGGACAGTTCTAGCATTTTGTCTCGAAAGACTAAATGCACATAAATGTATCAAATATTCTGCATCTTACAGATTATTATTATTATTATTATTATATATATATATTTTTTTATAAACGAACATTCTGAGAATATTATCCTTGACAACAATCTTGTCTGTGATTCATATCAATGATTTTTACACAGAAGGACAATTGATTATTGTGAAGCACTTTGGGTCAAGAGGTCTGCCGCCTGAGAAGAGCGCTTTGTCCATTTGATTTCGAGGCCGGGCAGCAACACTGAGTTTCTTAGTGGAAAGCCAACAATTTTCTGCAGTTGTACTTTTTTTTTGCGCACACACACACACACACACACACACACAAACTGGACCCTGGCGGGCTACCAAATTGCTTGATTCTGACCTTCTGTTCCACCCCACAGCTGCTGCCAAATTCAAGTCCATATCTCTCTCCATCTCCACCAGAGAGACACACACAGAGTGCTGGCAGCCAATCAGAGTAGAATATTTCTCCACTCAGAGGGTCTGACATGGTACCATCCATCAGAGAAAATGTCACTTTGAACAAGCCAAATAATCACACACAGGCAGGCCATACCCAACGTTAAACCTCTCGAACATGGGCTACTAAGAACTCATTACTAGTTGATCACAGTCACACACATTTATTCCCCCACTGAGAGTTTTCTATCTGTCTGCCGATTCCTCTCTTCAGCCCTTTAACACACATGCCAGCAGAAACAAGCAGACTGGGACCAGTTCTCCTGACCCAGTCTGAACCGTAACACAGACAATCCCAGGTTTTAACCCAGAGGGTGTCTGGGGAGAGAGAGTGACAGGGAGGACTGAACACACCAGCTGGTTGTGAGGATGAACTCAACAACCTCTGCACAAACACTAAGTGGAGGAAACCCATAGGAAAAAAGGGGAGGCATCAGATTTCCCCACACGAAGTAAACAAAATGTACTGAAAGACAATGTCTCTGCCAAAATCAGATCGACCAGGAGTTAACTGTGAAGAGGTATCTGAGACAGGTCCAAAGGTTAAGAAAATACAACCTCCAAACAACCCATACTGAAAGGAAACCACATGTCATCTACAGGCAGACAACACCGTTAAATCACACGTCTGTGGTTATTAGGCTTAATATTCTCTTCTGGATCCGTTCAACACAAACAGAAAAAAATCAGAGCAAACAATTTTTGCTCTGTTATTCTTCTCGTTGGGGCAAAGTGGATGTAAAAGACTGCAGCGAGTAAAAAAATAAAAAAATAAAAAAATCACATTTAATCAAAGCAGAAGTGCTAATGAGTTTCCAACGAGTCCCAATTAAACAGCAGACAGTGGGATTATTATGCACAGCTATAAAAAATAATGTGCACAAAGTGAAAAACTCATTTTATTAGACTATCACGTGTGGATTTTCATTTTAACCGCTTTAAATGATCTTGAGAGGAAATTGATTTTTAAATGTGTGACCACAATTTTCAATTAAAAAAACTCCAGGTCTGATGACCCAAATCTTTATTCCATGTTCAATTCAAGATATTAAAGAGACTTCTAACATTCTGTGACCCGTGCTCACTGTGATCATTCTACAAGAATCAAAGGCTGAGAACTGTCATAACAGTTTTCTGACTCAGATTTGAGAAAGAATACCACGCGGTGCACGACCTTAGAAATATCTCCTGCTGTCTTTGTGCCGCTGCTCCATGGCTCTCAAACCCTTTTGTTTATTACACACCAACAACAAAACCGCAACTGTGTACAACAGACAATGTGCAGCTTACACGAACTCTTATTTGACAATGCAAAAACAACCCATTAAATAAACCAGTGGATCAGCAGATCGATCACTAAATAAACCATTTAGACTTAGAGACGATGTGTCTGCAATAAAAAAAACTCCGCGAATGATCGCGAAATGTATATGTTATGCCTAAACAGCTGCAGATTTACTATTAATGTCAGTGTCGGTGTAATTCCATGGTGGAGTTATAAAGTACACACAACTAGCGTGAAGACAGCCTCTTATTGTTATGGTACAGCAGCATGTCAAGGCCAGGCACTGTGCTGGAGCTGGGATCCTGCTGGCTAATCCACTTAGCTGCTGTTAGCTTGTGTGCACGAATCGTTAGCATAGCAGCTAGCAGTTAGCACGAGCAGCAGTACATCACAGTGACAGAGGGCGGACGGTTAGCAGGCGCTCCGCCGGACTAACAACCGGGTTTATCCCCCGCCACATCCAACCACCGACTCGCAGTCACAGAGAGCCAGGCTGAGCTGCTTATTGACCACACTGCCAGGGATCGCTTGCTCAAACGAACGGGCTCCCCTATTAGCCGAGCTAACTGTTTAGCGCCGCAACACCAGGTCAACGAGCGGCGCGAGTCGAGCCACGGCAGCCGCGAACAGAGCAGCGCGAGGCGGGCTGCGGTTTCTCCGCTCCGCGCCGGAGCGTCGGCTCCTCCCGCGGATGAGCACCTCGCTTCTGGCCGCAGCATGCCGCCGCGCTACCGCTTTAGAACCGCAGGGGATCGGCGTACGGGAGCATTTTCTTACCTGTTAGGGAGAATTGTGATCAGTCGAGTCCTCCTCTGCAGCTCTCTTCCCCCTCCTAGCTCCAAAATGGCGCCAATATGTGTGGACCCAGCGCCCGTGAGTGCGAGTCATCCGTGAGGCCACAGCGCCACCTACAGAGTGAAACTCTGTATAACCCACACAGCTCACAACAATAAACATAAATATTACTTTACGTTTATTTTATTAATGATTTATTGGGGTTGTCCGCATTTTCTTATTTCACGTTATGTTCTTTTTTATAATTTAAGTATAGAGCTGGTGTTGTCTACCAGAAAAAAGTAAAATGGATATTGTTTACCCTGCACTACTCAGATTGTGGATTATAGTAGAAACATAACATCCAGTTAAATGTCTTTAAAAAAAATCGAATAAACATTGGTTCCTTTGTATGAGGTAAAATCAGCACAATGACTCTTAGGTAAAATAACTGAATTAACACATTTATTTATGTAAAGATATGCATATGCCATGGTAACATCTTCCATTATTATGTGCCATTAAGACAGTTGCCTTTTTGGGTTCACGGTGTTCTTTTTCTGGTACAGAGTTTATTCTTACAGCACATAAATGCAGCCACAGGGTGCGTTTATAATGAGTTTCTTTTGGTTGCAAAATTAAACTCATAAATGTAATAAGGTCACTAAAACATAATGATCTCATTGGGATGACATTCATATTTCCTCAGTGTCAACTATATTTACAATCCATTAACTGCTTCTCAGGAGTGCGATAAATATTTTAAAGACATGCCCATCTTTAAAAGGGTAGTTTATCAAGTGTGCCTGTTGTGAACCTTCTCTCATGGTGAAATGTTTAGGGAGCCATTCATATCCTCTTCTCCTTGTCCTGCCCACCTCATTCACTTTCCTTTTTCACTTCCACTGATTTCTTTCAACTGAAAAACGTCTTGACTTTACATTATAAAGATTAACTTGATACATTTTGGGATCAGTTACTCCGTTTGTTTTTTAAATTATATAATCTCTGGTCAACATGAGCTGCAGGGGGAGCTCCAATATAATGTCTCAGATTTGCACTGTATACTTTTCTGTCTGTTTGAGGCCAAACCTATTAAAAATGTGTAAACAAATTGAATCTGGTTTCATTTAAATCCTAGTATTTAAATATTTATTTGGGAATTATCATGTTTTATGGGAAAATAGTCAAAAATATACAAATATAACACTGATTAAACATTTAACATTTTTTCTAATAATGGACCCCATGATAGGTTACAACATTAAACACATGAAAAAAGGCATTAAAAATTAGGCAACAGAGCCTTATGTCTCATTATTCCTGAGGGAGATAGGTGTATCTAAGCATGTCAGTACCAACGATATTTATATGAGAAGCTGATTAATTATAGCTAATTAAATCTTCATATGTTTTTCATATGGCAGCTCGATTAGTACCTGGACGCTCCTGTTCTTAATCAACCAATCAGCGCCGCCAGAAACCGTCCGTATAAATCACAGCAGGTAGAACTGGGTCTGGTTTCATGGCTCCAGGATGGAGGGGATCCTCTCCACGTTCACACCCTACAACGTCTGCGGTTCCCCGGCCCATGGCGGCCCAAGCGGCTGGGGGAAGGGCCGCTTCATGACCCCGCAGGGCCTCAATTACCTGGAGCTCTGCAAGGCCATCCTGTGCCAGGTGCACCCGGGCCTGCCCTCCCCTCCTCTCCGGAGGGCCAGCACCAAGGAGTGCGGCGTGCAGGTCAACGCCAAGGTGGATAAAATCGTGCAGTGCTCGCTGGGTCCCAAGACGCTGTTCGATCAGGAAGTGGATCACCCGGAGTCCCCAGCTGGGTCCCCCACCATCAGCCCCGGTACAACGGGGTCGGCCGGGAGATCCCAGCAGTACGGTACCCCGGTGAGCAGCCTGCGCTTCCTGCGGCCCGTGTCCATCTACTCCCCGGTGTTTGACCGCAGGCTCCTCCCGAGGACACCCGGGCCGGACGGAGGAAGCGAGGGGGACACAACCGAGCAGGAGGTGGATGATGATGAGGAGGAGGAGGATGCTGAGGCGGATCACAGCACCGAGGGCACGGCCATGCAACCGAAGACACAGCTCCACCTGTCTACAAGGGGTTCCAACTTTCAGGTGGGTCAATATATATATATATATCGTAATGAAATATAATTCAACGAATTAATTCACATAAAACCCACACAAATCATCCCATGGGTTAAAACTACATCTAAAATCAAAAGCTCCAGTGTATGAATCTTTGTGGTACATTCCTGTCGCACAGTGCATCTACTGAAACACTGTCTATGCAAATGAATCTTGTGTGGTAATTTGATTTCCAAAAATGAAGGTCATGGAATTAAATGTTGTACCCATGGCCTCTTCAGTAATAAAATACAATAAGGTCCTTGTGAAAATCACTTTTCAAGCAACAATGTAGGTTTTTAAGAATAATAAATATAATGTATAATATATATTTTCTTTTATGAAGATAGGAATTGAAACTGTTCAAGATAAACTTGGGTTTCTGAGAAAACCTTACATATTTGTTTGGATTTCAGTTCCTGGAGCAGAGGTATGGCTTTTTCCACTGCAAGAAGTGCAACATCCGGTGGGAGAGTGCTTATGTGTGGTGCATCTCTGGGACCAGTAAGGTAAGTGGTTGGTTACTCAATTTATGTTCGGTTTATGATAAACATGCAATACCTCCGTGTCAATTTCCTCTTGTCAGGTATACTACAGGCAGCTCTGCCGGAAGTGTCAGGTGGGGTTCAACCCCTACAGAGTGGAGCCAATCCTCTGCAAGGTACATTTAGACTTACTTACTTTGAAAAAGATTTTGTTTATTTTGAGGCTTCGAAAAAAACCTTCCCTGATTGATCACTGCTTCTGTTTTATTTTCGTCCCTCCTCACATTCCTGTCTCAGGGTTGCTCGCAGACCTGCTGCAGCTGCGAGAAGAAGCAGAGGCACATTAACATGAAGAGGCCTCACCGTCAGGACCTGTGCTGTCGCTGTAAGGGCATGAGATTGTCCTGCGACGCCACCTACAGCTTCAAATACATTGTGTAGACCGGACTGCATTCAATAACCAAGGGGTTGAGGCTGTGTCACTCATGTCTGCATGCATGAAGTCACTGTACATGTCCTGTAAATGAAGCTGCCTCCTGAAACAGTCTCTCAGGGGGTTTAGTTATTCTCCAATCGGCAAGTAGCGGAATCTCAAGAGAGCTGTCTTTGTTTCCCTCCATTAGTCCTGGTGCCTAAAAATGTAGATGAAATAATTTGTTGTCAGGAAAAACATAAATAAAAAGTTTATGAATAAAACATTGCATCTCAAACTTGAAGAGAAAATTGTAGATATTGATGTATGCATTGAGATATTTATGACGATAACACTTGATGTGTTGAATATAACATGGCACAAACCTACTGGGCTTCATTTGGGTTTGATTCATGTTGCTTGATGGCTGCAACTCAGCGTATCCTGATAAATGAAACCAAAACGAATCAATCTTTGACAGCAATTATTGGCACTGTAGTGTCAAAGGCATCACATGGGTACAAGGTATCAAATAAACAGCCTGTTGAACATTAAATTGAATATTTACCAATAAGAACATGCAACACAAGAATTAATTGATATGTCTTTACTTTGACACTGACTTGTAGAGAGCATCAACTCAGAACAACTTCACAAAGGCTGTAAAAGTATTTACAAGGTGGACAAAAAAAACAACTACAGTCTTCTAAAAAGCTTTAAAAATGTGCAATTTCATGTTTGGCATGCACACACGCGCTCTCCAACACACACGGGGGGGGGGGGGAAGAAAAAACATACCCGCATGAGCTTTAAGCTCCCTTTTGTACCTCATACAAACATATCTTTCAGATAAAATAAGATCGTTAATAAATATTTCCAACACTGTATACAGTACGCAGAAGATGCATGCATGGCAGTTTGATTTCGAGATGACAAACATCAATATAAAACCTAGAATCAAATGAGCTGATCAGATATAAATAGGAAAAAAAAGACATTTGTACAGCAGAGGGGTATACCAGGGGAGGGGGGAGGAGACACAGAAAAGTGTCCGACTTCAGTAGTAGCACGAGTTTTGTTTGGAACATCAACAAAGAGAGCTGAATGTCAGCATTGCCTCACGTAACAAAAAAAAACAACACACACACAAACATACGCTACTATGGTCGTGTGCCTATCGCTATTAACAGTATACGGAGAGAGAGGAAATATGGGAGTGTGCGCATGCACCCATCCTCGCGGCATGTGATCGCCTAAGGTCAAAGTGTTACAGTGTCGGACGGTGAGGAATACACAATGCTACAACTAGCCACAGAGGAGTCATGTCTAGCCTACCGAGGTCTAAACACAATAAAAACACAGCCGGGAGGGATTAACATCTTCAATACTCTGCGTCCGCTCTTATCTCCATCAGTCTTTCGGTCGCTCTGAAGAGGGAGCAGGGAGGCGACGCGGGTGTGCACAGCAGAAAGCATTCGGCTGGGTCATGCATTGCACAATTTTCCTCCAGAGGAGGTCTCAACACAGTAGACACAACGGGAGAGAAACGCTACTCCAGATATTTTTTTTTTGGCTTTTCACAGCCCTTTCTCTGCCATTTTTTCCCCCTGTAACATTTTTTCAACTATAAAAAAAACTCCACTTAGTGCAATAGCGTAAAACGGTACCAGCGATAAATCACGTAGTGTCACAGGTAGTTTTTTTCTTTTTCTTTCGCCGTCTCTGGTGATGCAACCAGAAAACTATGTCCTTCCTGAAAGAGGCAGCAGCAGCAGCAGCAGACGATCAAGTTCCATCAGGTCTCGAGTTCCTTTAGGGGAAGTTAGAAGTCAGAGCGTAAGAGAAGCCAAAATCACATCAGGTCGTTTTTTAACAGCATACAGTAGTTTGTAGAATCCAAAGGGTGACGTCCCATCGTGGGTCCCATCTGTTGTGTGTGAAGTATCTCCGGCACGCCATCTTTTCCTTTTCAGATACAAAGATCTCAGAGTCGTTTATTCGTTTCACGTGTTTGGTTTCGCCAGCTCTAAAGGTCCTTTTTTTTGTGTCGTGGTGAATCTGGACGTCTCAGGTCTGGACGTCTGAAGGTTCATCATTCAGGAGCCCCCCCGCTTTCAGCAGGGGCAGGGCGGCGTGCCCCACCTTCCCCAGGTAGCGAGAGAAGGGCGTAGCAGCTCCAGCGAGGGAGCAACAGCAACCCCACGCCGCAGCCTCTCCTGGACCGGTGGGGCGGGGCAGGGGAGGAGGAGGAGGAGGAGAAAGGGAGGAGCATGGAGAAGGCCCGTGGGTCAAGACTGTGTCAGGGTCGTGGTTTCGACCTGGGGACGTGCGTGAGTGTGCGTATGGAGAGTGGGGGAAGTGTGGGAGATGGGAGCCCGGAGAGGGCGTGGCTAATGTGTCACGGCGTGTAAGCGAGGTTGACTCCGAGGCCACGGTCAGCAGCGTGCTAGAAGTACGAGATGAGATCACGCCTGTGTTGCTGTGTGAGTGTGACAGCAAGGAACCGTGTGACGAGTGTCCTCTGAAAGGATTGTAAAGGTTACTGTTCTCATCAGGATGAATCCTCCCGGGCTCCTGCGTGTGCGGCTGTGCAGACGCCGTTTGGTCTTCAGCGTTTGAGCAGCTGAGCGACGAGAACAGGTCTGGGGGTTTGGGAAAATCAAACCGAGAGGAGTCAGAGTCCGGAGAGGAGGACGAGGAGGGCAGAGAAAGGTTCGGCTCCTGGTCCGAATGTGGTTGCGGTTCTATGGTTGGCCGGCGTGGCGGGTGTCTGCCGGTATTCGCCTGGAGCTGAGCAGCCGGGGCAGCAGACTCACAGGAGGAGGCAGAGGCCAGGTGTGCGGATGCTGGGGCTCCTCTGACGGAGCAGGGGGAGGTGGTTTCAGCTGGGGAGGCGAGGGCGGGGAGGGAAGGGGAGGGGAGCTCCTGAGGTCCTGTCAGAGGCTGGTCGCGGAGACGCTGGAGTCGGGGAGGTAGGTGGTGACCACCCGGTAACCCTGGGCGCGGCGGATCATGTCGCGGATCTCCCCGTTGAGCTCCAGCAGCTTGGAGCAGATCAGGCTCAGGTCCTGGCGGGAGCCCACCAGGGCGATGGTGCCCGTCTGGCCCAGCGTCTGGTGGCGGAAGTAGATGTTGAGCAGCGTCTGGACTTCGCTCTCCGAGCTGCCGCCGAACACGCCGCTGGGCCACTGCCTCCTGAAAATTCGATAAAAACAGAGTGTGTATAATAAGGAATCTGGCGCGGGCTAATGTGACTCCAAGGGTGTTCTTTGACCCACCTGCATTCCTGGATGTAGCGCACAGCTTTGGCGAACTCGTGGTTCTTAAGGCACTCCAGTATGGCCTGCACCGCGGCCTCGGAGTTGGGGAAGCTGGGCACCACCACGGCGGCCACCTGGGTGGCGTGCGCGTGGGCCAGGAGTTTGTGCTCCAGGTCGCTGGCCACGGACGCCTCGGCCGCCTGCAGGCTGGTCTTTAGATCCGTCAGCTCCCGAGACATGTTCAGCAGCTGAGAGGAAGTGGGACGAACACAGAGTGTGTAAACATTTTTTATTATTGGATTCAATACTCAGGATTGTGTGGAGTAGTGTTTCATTCTGACATTGCTACATTGCATTGCTTTTCATGGCTTGAAATCAGAGCCAATATTATCACATACACCGTTTCAGATATACTGTCAAAGGTGTTCTATCCTACAGTGGGCTTTCAATTAAAAACAAAGCAAAACAACGTTACAGGAAACAGAAATGAGTCATTAAGAAACACTGTGCTTTCTCTTTCTTTTTGCCTTTCTCCAGTGAGCTTGAGAAAGGTCTTAAATGTCGTATAAATTAACCAGAAAGTTTGGATTATTACGGTAGGGAATGAGGCAATCTAGATTTCCGACTGGAGCCGTGAAACTCTTGTCATGGGACAAGATCTTCATCGCAGAGACTACAATGAGCTGGCACGAATCTACTCAAACATTCAACTGAACAGATGTTGGCCTCACTGTTGGTATGAACAGTCCTGATGCCAGATAGTCAAAGTAAAGTAAATTTGTGCCAAATAGTTCTACCTCTGTTACAGTCCCAGTGTGTAAAGGCCTTTAGATGCATGGTGAATGTTACACAGAACAACAATCAAACACATGTCTTCTGTGTTATGTTTATGAAGTATGATTTTGGCTCACCTCAGGCACGGAGCTGATGGCGTGGACCTGGCCGATGAGCGAGCAGTAGGACTGGAAGAGCAGGAGAAGCTGGAAGTGTAGCTTGTAGAGCCTCTGACAAAGCTCCAGTTGCTGGAAGACATCAAAGAAGGAATAGAGTCAGATTCATCGGTGACAAAAACACACACACACACACTCAAACAAACACGATCACGTGAGAGTACACATCACGCAGAGAAACCCATGCAAAGCAAACACAAACACACAGCCACACGACTAAGTGTTGTTTATTTTTTTTCTACCCTTGGCAACCTAAAGCGGCGAAGTGAAGAAACTTAGAAGAGAACTTACTGCAAGAGACTCCATTTGCTAGACAGCGAGAGAGCATGTAAGGGGCGTCGGAGTGAGGTGAGAGGAAGACAAAGCGTCAATCAAACACATGCACGGCACACAATAAATCCAGGAGCTGGCAAGAATTAGTCAACAGTGTGTAGAATCCAGAAACTGTACATATCCGTGAGTTTTGGATATCTAGATAACACAGCAAACACGCCAAGAAAACAAACATGTCAGTTTGCCAAAAGAGCAAGGAAAGAAAAAACGCAGAGGAGGAAGCTACCTGTGTATCGAGCGATTTTGTGCTCCGGATATTTCTTGTATGTATTTCATTTGTATGTCCCATACCTTCTCCTCTGAGTCTCCAGGCTGGAAGGTCACCACGCTGTCACCGGGGCACCTGGGAAATGTGTCCTTACAGTTTCTCAGCCACTGAGAGAACGATGCGAGAGGGTGGAGTGAGAAAAGGGATGTTTGTCAGTCAGTTGCACATTTGCATGAATAAGATAAAAAACATGAATAATGATTAGAGGCTGAATTACCAATACAGCAGCCTCTTCTTTGGTGTTGTAGGTATCCAGGTATTCCTGCAGCTCCAGTGCACTGAACTTCATCTTTTCAAGAAGACCGTAGGACATGATCTGCAAAGAGCAACAACGCATCAGAGTGCGTCACATTTTCTCAACTTATTTCACGTGAATTCAGTTTGTCACACATGTCACGGGTCCGGGCAACATGCTGCAGTCATAGCCCGGTTAATCCTGTCTGTCAGTAATACTCACCGTGTCGGCATCAATGTAGATCGTGGGACAATCTGAGCACGTCGTGAGCATCTGTGAGGATCTGAGGAACTTGGAGCCAATGCCCCTCAAACCCTCTCCAAGGTAGGTGGCAACGTCAGTGGTCAGGGTGCAGAATTTACCCTGGATGTTCTGGGTAAAGAGAAATGGAGTAGGGTTTATTTTACAGTTTGATACACAGGGATATACTGTAGCTCCAACTGGATATGTAGTACATGCATAATACAGACAAATAAATACAATGGTGCCACAATATTATATGCACTCAATGTAAGGGATTATAAATGCTTTTGACTATTTTCTGTGATTTACCTTGAAGAGAGATGAGAAGACTTGAAAAGTGTAGACGGCACAGGACCCGTCGAAGTCCGTCACGAGCTGGTTGATATGAAAACGCCACGCGTCCTCAGCGTCGTCACACACTGTTGGTTGGAAGGCTGCCAATATGGCGGAGAAAAATGGAGAGGGGGGAGGAGGAAAACCAAGGTCTTCCAAGTCATCTACATCATCACGTAAGCTGTCGCCATGGAAATGAGGGGGGGGCACAGAGAAAAAAAAAGGTCCAAATCAAGTGCCCGGCTACCTCATTGGATTATATGAGCTGTGAACAATGTGATTAAAAAAAAAAAATGCAGATGATGTAGGGCACACACCTCATGAACCAATAATAATCTAAAAGTGATAATTACAATACAAGGTATCTAATATGTCTTGACAGCACACTTCACTGTGTGGGAGATAATCCAATTGTCCGTCTGTGGATTCAAACTTCCAGTGAAATTAGAATCCTTTTTTTTTTTTTAATCCTCGTTCTACCACTCCCGTCTGTCACATTCACCTGGGCAGACAGTTGGGGTCTAGAAAGTCCAGCGGTGGTTGGCAGTAGGCCGGGTTGAGGCGGTGGTCCAGCTGGTGTGGCAGCTGATCGGGGGGCTGCCCCGGGAGCTCCAGGGTGAAGCTCTCGCCGCAGTCCGAGCCGTGAGGGAGCTCGTTGGCACTCAGCGACAGCTCGTCGTCCTGGGCCTGAGTGTCCTCGTCATCGCCACACACCCTCCCCTGAGGAGACAAAGGCGTTACACATTCCTGCATTTATTAAGGTTGTGCAAACACACATTCTTTACTAAATGAGTTTTATTCCTCACATGTAGGCCGCCGTGGTCATCGCTGAGGGCTCCCTGACCCGGCGTGGTGGCATTGAGGGACTGTAGGTCGGCAGACGTGTCGTAAGACGTTGATAAAGAATAAGTGTGATTGGTCTCCTCTGATGGAGAAGGGTTGGTCTGGAACAGGAGGGGAAAATATTTAAAATTTTAAAATTCTTATGCCCTCAAATCATGAAAATTCAACCCTTCGAATTTTCAGTCGTCAGTGGACGTCTGAAGTTTTTTTCCCCCCCGAGGCCACTCACCAGCTGAGAGTGAGAGAGGCTCTGGCTGGTGGAGGACTCCTCCTCCTCCGACGACTCGTCAGAGTCGTGGGGGTCCTCGTGGCCCAGGCTGGGGGTGCTGCCCGAGTGCTGGCTCTCCTCCAGCATGTCACCCAGCTCTGTGCTGTCCAGAGAGCGACGACGCACTCCCCAGTTAAAGTTATCCACAGTCTCGCCCTGGATAAGACACACACACACACACACACATATACATTGGAAGAAAGGGGCAGAGGCTTCTGAGAGAGGAACTGTTTCATGTTAACTTTCAACTTAATGAAGAGTTGCTGTGTAAGAGCGTCTGATGACAAGCACACAATGCAAATGGACTGTTATTCATGGCATGAACATATGCTTTAAAGGCCCTTTCCAGTCAAAATTCCAATGTTATCCCCTTATAGACTTTAAAAACTCTTTCATTTCCACAAAGGCAGATAGCGATTTTGTCAGAAATGTTGTTTTTGGCAACCAAGCTGTGAGCGCGATATGAAGCACAATCAACCAATCTTTCAGTGGGAAACAAAAGGAGCCTGCATCACCAAAGCGCTGATAAGAAGAGCTAATGGAAGTGCTCAGTGTGAGACACCTTACCTGGAGCTCCTAGGTAGCAAAAGGGGAAGAGAGAGAGACACAGAGTTAGACAGAGAGAGAGACACGGGGGAGGCGCAGAGAAATACATTTCAAATATATATTTGGATGTTAAAGAAAGGCGGGCAGAAAAACTTTCAACACAAAACAAAGTCAACACGGGGAGGAAGGACACAGACAGTTTAACTTTATACGCTGTAGGTCATGTGACCGTGGGTGGTATGAGGGGAACTGTGACTGGTACCTCTCCATCCTCCAGCTCCACGTCCAGGAAGTCAAAGTCTCTGAAAACCCTGAACTGCTGCTCGCTGGCGGTGTCGTCCAGCGTGTCCTCTCGGTTTCCACCCTCCTCCGAGGACACCCCGCTCTCCCGCACCTCCATCATGTCCAGGTCGCCACACGACGAGAAGATCACCTGAGGAGAAAGAAAGAAAAAAGAAGGATGTCAACATTTTCAAAGAGTGAAGAAATCAAAAAATTCAAAAAGAGAGATGAGGCGTGGCTTACAGATGGGTTCTTAGTGAGTCCAACTTCTTGTCCACAAAGCGATAACACGTTCACCAGCTTCTCCCTGGTTCTTTTCTGAAAGTAGAAGATAGCGCGAAAACATTTACGTCATCTCTATTATAGTCAAGATTTTCCCCTTTTTTTGCATCTGGTCCAGACTTTTAAATAACAAATCTCTTACTTATACACACAGTGTTATTATTCACAAAGGCATTGCCTGCATAAAAGAAATATGATTTGATGTCCAAACCAAAAAAAAAGCCAGGTGTCAGTATGTTATTGGATATATCAAACAGTGGCAGCTTTCGTGTTTGCACTTGTCAGAGTAATACAGGCAACGACATAAAGTAATTAGGATTAAGATCTACAGCTGTGACAGCTCTCTGTTTTTGGGTGATACAACGTACCTGAGAGGACTGCGGTCGCCTCCAGCTGACAGGCACCAGGATGGTGTTGGAGTTGGATCCAGAGGAGGTGGAGGACGTGCTGCGGGTTACGGCCATGGCTCTGGCCTTCCCCTCTCTGCCCCCTGAACCCTGGAGCTCGTCAAACCGCCGCCCAATCACCGGCGTCTGCAAAAAGAGCACCATAAACGGTTTGAATATCACACGCGTGATCCTGTTTTATATCATCATTGATTCCATTACCTCAGAGATGTCAAAGGTGAAGTCCAGAGTTTTTCCAGGCAGGGCCTTGGCCGAGCCGTCCCACACCCTGCTGACCTCCAGGTTGGAGAGGTCGCCCGGCGTGTGGCCGTAGACTGGATGAACCAGGCTGGCAGACCGTGACACCACCAGCTTTAAGATGTTCAAAGCGTCCTTCCAATGCATTGTCTGTGGAATCACATGTCAAACACAGAGTGTGAGAGAGAGACAGAGAGAGAGAGACCTCAGCGCATAGTTTAGTGCACACAGAGTAGTGGTGGAATAAGCTTCAGCCAACACGAGGTACCTGGACAAACTTCTCGATGGTTTTCGTGACATCAGCGTTGAACTGTTTGACGTGCACAGCCGTCAGGTCCATGTGACTGAGCAGACAGTAGATGATCTGCAGGAGAGACTGCTGCATACTGGGAAGTCCTTTGTCCAGCAGCTAAGGGATGGAGAGAGACATGTAGCTCACTACAAAGCATGTGTGGACCACAAAATGTATCTCGTTTAAGGCCAAAGTCACAAGAAATCGAGCTCATGTGAATGAATTATCTGTTACATTTCAGTAAAATACGCAGCTGCATATTTATCGGTACTTACTTCAGCCATATAGGTGACCATGTTCAGTGTGATGTCAGAGAAAGCCTCGTGGAGGTAGCGACAAACCACACTGACCCAGGAGAAGGGGTCCCGGGTGTAGGAGCGAGTCTTGTAGAGAGTCATCACGTGAGCCAAATGGGAAAGCTTTGTATTCTTCTCCACCAAACACACCTGAGGGAGGAAGACACGAAGAGAGCAGTATATGATTTCTAGTTGAACTGAATGTACCCAAAGGAAGCCAAGATGAACACAACTAAGCACACGTGAAGAATTGTGTTGTACCTGCGCGATCCTCTCAGCGCTCTCCTTACAAAACTGAGTGGGATGGCCAAAGTGCTGCACCAGGTGAGGCAGCAGACACAGCACATTCAGAGGGAAACCTGCACAGAGAGAAAAAGGCCCACCCGTCAACGACACCATTGATCACTGACTGAGAAAACTAAACTGGAGAGGATTCTAAAACCACACAGAAGTTGTTGCCTTGTCCGGCGCCTACCTATCGACTGCGAGCTGTCCACCACGGGCACGCGGGACACAGGCGTGAGCTGGCAGAAGAGCTGCAGGGTGAGGTCCGAGGTGGCCTGGGAGGTAAAGCCCTTCAACAGCAGCTGCTGAATCCCAGAGAAGCCGCTCCACCTCAGCTGGGCCTGCACCTTCTCCAGGCGCTCGCGGTTCTCCGCTCTGTCTAAGGGCACCTGGGAAATGAAAAAATTGAATCATTATTTCATTTTAGTCAGTGGCAGCCTTTGGCAAGCTGAATTATTCATATGTATATCTTTTTTTACAAGAAGGCAGAAGATTCCCCGTAAAATCGCTGAGTTGTATCTCCTCTACCTTTGAAAGCAGCTTGTGAACCAGACGAAGTGACATCTGATATTCAAACTCAAAGTCGGACTCCATGAGCGACACGGCCACCCAGAAGACCGTGGCCAGTATAGTTGAGGGATGGGAAACGTGGGCGGGATCCGAGAGGACGCTGGGGTCGATGCGGTTGGTGGATGACGTGCAGGAGCCGGGCGTTCTACCCGTTCGGCTCAGGCCGTGACTATTACAGGCCTGTGGATTTAAAATTGAAAAAAATAAAAATAAAAGATCAACACGAATAGGTGACAAGAAGTCTCAAGTCCGGCATTAAGTATCCGCACGAGAATCCTTCTCTCTTGCCTGTATGCGATCCAGAGTTGCGCTGCGAGGAGGGTCGTACGACGGGTTTCCACACTCGCCAAACTTCTTGGGGACAGAGAAGGAGCGCTGGTGGCGCTGTGATGACAGGCCGACAAAGCCTGGGCCAGGGAAGTTCAACTGACCCGTGCTCTTTCTGTTCATCAGTTTTTCACTGGTCACAAAGTCAGGCGAGGAAGTCCTGCGCATCAACGGTACACGGTCAAAAATGAATGTACTAATATTGTTTTCTTATATCAAACAAATACTTTCAGGGAATACATTTTTTATTTGATTTGATTGAATAAATAATGTTCACAGAGAGCAGCAGCCTACCTGGTTAGAGCTGCCATTAGGTCGCTGTTTTTCAGGCACTCGGCTAAATTCACCACCACTGACTCCAGCGTCAACAGAACCTCCATCACGTAGCCCTGAAAAACACACACACACACACACACATCAGGTCCAACACACCTTGCCTTCACATACGCAGAGTAAAAAGGTGAGAAAGAGCTGGAAGATGTCCCTGCTCTACTCTCAATAAGCTCCGCCCATCTCTCACCTGCACCTCGTCTCCGTGTTCCCCCACCACCTCCACCAGTCGCGAGACCAGGTCAGACACGGCGTGGTTGTTGATTGGCTGTTTGAGGGCTCTGAAGATCTGGAAAGAACGGCCAGCGTAGTGTCGCGAGGAGCTGCACAGGGCCGTCTGCAGAGCCACGTCACTCAGCTCGTGCTCCAGGTGGAAGTCTGTGTGGAACAGAGGGGACGAAGACAGATACAAATACACAAAAACACATATGCTGTCAGTCACATTAGGGTTTTACTTAAAAGAAACAACCTAAATGATAATGATGATATTTTCTGAAATGCTACACGTAAGCCAGACTGTATTAAGTGAGCTCTGGTCTATTATTCATTGAAAGGCATGTGGAATGAACACGACCGGTTTCTCACCAGACTTGGACTCCTTGAAGACGGAGACGACGTGTCGCAAGAAGTTGGAGAGCTGATCCGTGCTCTTGGAGTTGGGGTTTTTCGGCGTGATGTCCTCGTGCACCCACAGCGGCCCAAACGCTCTAAGCAACGACAACACAGTACTCCAGGCACTGTATACCCACCACCAGTAACACCACATACATGTTACACCAGCACCCAAACATGTGCACACAGCGTGCACTACAGGGAGATTCCCACGGACACACACACACATGCACTTTGCAGACACACCTGCTCCAGCATTTGTACGGAAAAAAAGCAGTGCCTCTACAAATGCACAACACATCCCTGGAAGTGCGCGTACCTCGTGGTGAGGAACTCGATGAGTTTGTTTGTCTTCTCGTCCGTCTCGTTGGGCGTGTCTTCCAGGTCCTCCAGGTCGTCGGGTGTCACGAGGGGCAAATTTCCAACACTGCCTGCAGTGCTGCCTCCACCCAGACTGGCAGAGGACGAGTTGGAGGTGGAGCTGAGGCCGGAGTCCACCACAGGAGAGGCCTGCCACTCTCGCAGGAAGTCAGGCGCATCTACGAAAAAACATGAGGATTGAGTAAAGAGTTTAATTTCCTACTTATTTATTACGCAGCAGCTTTACCATTGTGTACTGTTTTATACTTACGTGACTGCTGGTACTCTGAGTGGTAGCTGGACTTGATGGTGAGGGTCTTGTTGTCACTGATCTCTCTCGTCAGCATCAGAACTGAAGCTATTACCTGGAATCAAAGGAGGTGGAGGAGGGTACTTTAGTGACTACACATGGGTGTAAACTTGGCATGATAGTGAACAGCGTTAGAACACCACTCGGACCTGGAAGTTGTTGTTGCAGGAGAGGGCAATAAGCAGGTGGAGAAGGAGGCGTTTGCTGTGTTCATAAACCTCTGGTCTGTAGTGATCCAGGCCTGGCAAATCAAACGACAACAAAAAAAACGATTTGGGATTTGACACACAAAGCGGAAAGGTGCGATACTACACAAACATTTATTTGCTGATCTATCCTCCAAGAAATACAAGTTTGTACATTTCTTCTCAGGAAAAATATATATCGAGAGATTCAAAACCACATTGGGGTGTAGTTGCCCCAAAAGGCCCCACTGGCCTATGTGCTTCATAGGTTGTTCTGAAAACAACGACGACGACAAACAAATGAGCTGTTATCTATCTGGCCCTTAAAGACTATACGTACATGACTATAATTAAAACATTTCACGGAATGCACTGCATGTAAAATATTCATTAAACAATACAACATGGATTCTAGACAACTTCAAACCTTCCGACACACCACGGACTGGATGATAACACCGAGCTGGAAACTTGAGGGGTAGTATGCTGAATATGCATTGTGGAAAATATAATAATAACACATTTCTGACAGGTGAAGTACAGGTCCACATGTTAGATAAGACGTTGTGGGCCCTGGAGAATGTGTCGTGTCTGTGGTGACGCGAGAGCGGTCTGTCCTGAAAGGCAGGTCTGCGTTGGATGGAGATGAAACCCCCAGGCTGTCACGCCGAGGAACTAATTGGACGTCACAGACAACACCTTGACGTTTTTTTGGTAAACATCATGTTAGGTGGGACAGTGATTGATCATTTTTGATCTTATCTTATAAGTTCACAATAAAGTTTCACGTCCATCCATTGTTCTCTCATTAGTGGACACGCCTAGGTGATGGTTTGTGTGTTTGTGTGTGTGTTGTGTATGCCTACCCAAGAAGAGAGCATGTAGCAGTAGGGGCAGGTGTAAAGCCCAGTCTTCTCTCACGCTGTGGTCCACCACCATTTCAGTCATAAAGATCACTGCGATGTTACACCTGGAGACCAATGTTAAAAATGTTAAAGACAAGTGCTTTCAAAATAAAACATTCCTCCCTTGTTGGTTTTTACTCTGTCTGCACAACCAGCTCACCTGCAATGTATGTAAATATAGGCATCATAAATATAACTTAAATCTCCTTTTTGTCTTCTTTTAAGGTATGGTTTGGAGGTGTAGAGAGAGATGAAGGTAAATGAGGAAGCACCCTGTATTATGCATTCTCAACATAGCGGAGGCGGAGGAATCTTTATCAGACCATCTGTCTGAGAGAGCGCCATGCTCTGCTGGATCTGCTTCTGATAACGCCATGCCTGTCTTTTGTGGCAGCAGTGTTGTGTGTACCTGTGCAGTGGTCCTCTGGGGGTAATGGTTTCTGGGAGGTAGTCGACCAGAGGAGCCCAGCAGCCTCCGTTAACGGGCATGGGTAACGGCTGAGGATGGTTGGTCTCCAGAACACCCAGTAACCAACCGGCATATGGTGGGAGGGGGTCCGCTATAAAAGAAAAACAATAACATAATATATATGAAATAAATATCACATACACATATCTACCAATATGCAATTAAGAAAAAGAAAGTAAGCAACCACATATAACAGACATTGAAGGGATCATCTTGAAAAAATGTGAATGCACTGTTTATTTCATGAACTTGAAACATAGAACAATTATTAATCAGTCATGTATGACGGTATGAAACGCTTTCTAATTAAAATGTTATAAGTCAACTAATAAAAGATGTAAGTTTACCCTGGTTGGAGTGTTCCCCCCTCAGACATTAAGAGGTCATGTTTTTGACAAATTGACCTGTCCTTGTGCTGCTTAGTCACATGAGGACTACAGCGGCAGACTCAAGTCTGGAAGCCTCCCAACACAGATGCTCACTAAAAATAGAACACATACCAGCACGACCCTGTGGTTCAGGCTGTACGGAGCCTGTGTGTGTGTGTGTGTGATAGGGAAAGTGGGGGCTCCTGGTTTGAGTCCACATAAAAAGATTGACATTACAAGTACTAAAAATATTAATTCAGTGAATGAATGGGACACAGGGATTAGCTTTAGAATGCTCCCAGTCAGTTTCACCCGCAGGAGCTGTCTACTGTTAATCTGTTCATTTACTGGAGGCATGTTGGGGGATTAGTGACAGTTGGTGTAAACACCTCAGACTGAAGCGGCGGTCAATGATGACTGACAGGAAGAATGCATATCCCAAAGCTCTCTCTAAATGACAGAACGCTGTTGACCTGTGTGTGTACGTGTGTGTTTGACAGAATTGTGCAAGTCCAGCTAATTTTCTACATTCCTTCCCACGAGAACCGAGAAAACGTACTCTTTTCGTCCTCGTAGGAGCCTCCGGAGCTGTTGCTGTAGCGAGACTCCAGTCTGTTGTGAGCCCTGGCCCTCCTGAGAATTGCATTAAAATGATAAATCAGATATGTCTTCTGAAATATGTTTTCCAAATTCAAGTTCATAAAAATGGTATGAACACTAACCGCTCTTCCTCCCTGACCAGCTTGTTCTCATCTGTGTCCGGTAGGTTGTCCTGACCTGCCACCACAGTGTTGCTGCTGGAGGTGGTGCCTGCGCATGAAAGACACATCCCAGCTAATCAGAAACACAGCACTGCACAACACAACCATCTGTCGCATCAAAAACGAACATATTCTAAGAGAATGGGACAGGAGCCTTGTCCTCTCACCGGTCTGGGAGGTGGGGGCTTTGTTGCTGGCAGCGAAGCGGTAGAAAGGCGGGTTGTCACAGTGTAGCACCACCGGGTTGACGGGGTCGGTCTGCTGCAGCTCAAACAGGAGCTCCTCCATGGTCTGGATGGTGTTGTTGCGACACAAGTAGATCACCACCTTTTTGATCTAAATACAAACGGACACAAAAACACAGTGTTAAATGGGCTTACTTCGAATAATCTTGAAAATGCAATACAATTTGTATTTTATTTGAGTGGATGTGTTCATTCTTACGTAAGGCAACAGTGTGGTGTCACTGCTGACTCCACACAGGCTGATGAGGAACTGCAGGGTGATGCGCAAGTTGTTGCTCCACCTCTCGTTGGACACCAGAGCGTTCCAGGCGTTCTCAATCTCCTGTCCGGGAACCTCGTCTCCATACTGACGTCGGAAAGTAAAACAAAAAAGCAAATAAACCAGTTGGAAGGCAGAGGATGCCACATGGAAAGAGAGAGTAATTTAACCAAGGCGGATCTTCACCTTTGCGGTCATGAACATGAGGTTGTTGAGCACCAGCGAGGTGGCCTGCAGCGAGCCCCAGCCGTTTCCTCTCAGGCTGGGGGACATGGCCAGGACCCGGGCCTGACCTCGGGGTTCCTCCTCTGGGGTGCAGGGGCTGGAGGCCGGGGGGAGGAGCCCCGTGTCCACCAGCTCAATGTTACTGAGCCAGGGCAGCAGGTAGGAGAGCATGATCTGTCTGCCGTTAGGGTGGGTGGTTGAGAAACGCTGGCTCACCTCTGCACAGAAACGTCAGGAGAATATTTGTTTGAGTTAAACATGTTATTTGCTGTTGCTACTAGCTGCTGAATCACAGGTGAGACTTCACATGGGGAATAATGGCCTCGCTATTTGGAACTCATCCTCCCGGCCTCCCTATTTTATGGGCACGCGTGACAGGATTATTCTGCAAATCCGGCTCTAATGTCACAATGAATACATTTTGAGAGCACCTACGTGCATATTAGTGGTTGTTTACCTGAGAAAAGAGGCAGAGTGAGCTCTGGGTACATGCTGGCCAGCTGGATGGAGAGCTGAGACAGGTTGACGCTGTAGAGAGGAGGCAGGGGTCCGTGCGTTCCGTACAGAATATTACCAGGCTTCTGCTCCACCATCCGCTTTGAGTACGCACACAGCTTAGACTCCAGCACCTGCAGAAAAAAAGATATCGACAGGTAATGGCTTTTCCTCATTTTGTGCAGTTAATATTATATTCTCCACTGCTTCTGTGTGTTGTGTACCTGCATCAGCTGCATGGATATCTCATATATTTCCCTGCTGGTGTCTGAGGCTTTGAACAGCACCAGATTGAGCAAGGTCACCAGGTCACACGGGTAATTCCTGGCAAAAAGGAGGAGAAATGAGTCGTTTGTTTCAGTTAAAGCTCACACAGAGAGCGAAAATATCAGGGCGGAGGAGGATTGATGGCCCACCTGTTGCCGCACACGGTGGCGATGGCCTTGAAGCAGCCAGAGGCCAGCTGGTAGGACCCGGTGAAGCAGCGGTCCACGGCCCAGTTGAACAGATTGATTTGGTCCGGGTTGAGCTCTAATAGTAGGATCACCACCTCACACCCCAGACGATGGACCTACAGCACAGAATGGGAAATAGCGCCAAATGAGCAAGAGTAGCCAGGTACACTGGGATTTGTTATGATAACTTCCTGTAGTAATGTGAGGTGATGCGGTACAGCTGGTTTTTATACCCGTAAGTCATGACAGGCCAGGATGTTGTCGAGCCATTTGTAGAGGTAGCCGTCAGTAGAGAGACCCACGTTATCGAAAACTGGACCGCAACACAAAACTGCTGACATGGCCTAGGTGACAAAAGGTTCAGATGAGTGAATGCGGACATTTCTGAGATACAATACAAGAACAAAATGAAAGAACAACCTCTGCTGTGTATCAGGGTTTGGGCGTCACTGACCTTGAGGGCACAATACTGGTAGCGTGTGATCTGATGGTTGCGGTCGCTGTAGCGATCGAGGGGCGTGAACATGACGCTGAAGGGTCCGGCCCATTGGCTGAAGAGGATGAAGAGATGGTGTCGCAGAGACTGTTGAGGGAAGAGGAAGCGCCTGTGGTGGACTGCGCAGAAGGAGACATGAAGGTCGATTTGTCATCTATGAGCATTTGAAGTGACTGGAAGATCAAAAAGGAGGTATAAATTTGGATTTTACCGGGAACACATTGGATGAGATTGGCCACCATGGCGCTGAAATGCGCTCTGATGTCCTTGAGCACGTCCAGCTCCTTCTCGTTCTCAGCCTCCAGAAGCATCCGGGTTAAATCCACATACTCCAGAAACAGGGCGCCCAGGGCCAGGGAATCACGCTCCAGCGCTCCATTGGTGCTAAAGAGTGGGAGAAAGAAATCAGTTTCAAGTCTTTATACTAAGTAAATGAGTAAATTCCTTAACAACAGAACACTGGAGCAGCGAGTGGATGAAATAACAAACCTGTCACTGATAACTCCTGCGTTGGCCAACAGTTCAAAGATCCTCAGCAGCTGCAGCCTGAGAAGATCCCGCCTCTCTCTGCGCTTCTTATTCTGAGGGAACAGACAGGTTTACAGTTTACAATACTACAGACTTGGGAGTGGGGAGAAAAATGTTTCATATTTTATAAATAATATATGAGAGCATACAAGGTTTATGAGTTTTAATAATGCGTGTACTTGTACTGACGTTAGATTGGAAATTCTCAATTTTTTATATATATGGTTCTAAAAGTACTCTCCAGCTCTTCACCTGCGTGTGTGTGTGTGTGTGTGCGTGCGTCTGTGTGTGTGTGTTACCTCAGGCCTGCGTTCCAGTGCCTCCTTCATCAATGGATGGAGTTCCTCCACCAGCTCCCTGGAGAGACACAGAATCAGAGGGGGGGGGGTACAGATCAATCGATTGCCTCAATGCTGAGCTGTTCATACGAGTCTGATCAAATCTTCTTCCGCGTAAACAGAGGGCAGCCTGAACAGACTGGTTGGTAAAAGATATCCATCTTTTGCAACCCAAATGTCACAGGCCCTAAAACCACTAATCCCCACAGCAATGCACAAACATAGCAATGTACAAACATAGCAATGTTAGAAAAAAATGCGTCTGAGGAAACCTTAATCTCTCTAAAAACAATGAGTGCCCTTTTGGAAAATATTTCCCTTTAAAAATAGTTTTTTTTTGTTTTTTTAAATGACACTCCTCCTTTTCACAATGGAACCACTGTACTGTGGAAACATTTGATGCATCTCTGTCTGTCAAATAATTCCCTTGTAGAACACTGATGGATTTTGTTCTCTGTATGCTATGCAGCTTACTTCTGTGATGACGAGAATGTACAGATTATAACAAGCCATAGATGAAGGCAGCGTAAAACGGACTCATTTATCATGACTTTCTTATGTCAGATTTAAGGATTAATCTAGCACACCATCACACTCTTTTCTAATCTAAATCTGTCATGTGTCAGGCTTTTGTTGTTGGTCACACAGCAAATAGCAAACAACTCCTGAACATCAGATTCCTGAATCATTACTTTAGACTTTATTTTTACACGTTGTATGTAAACATAATATTTGGCACTTGATCCAAGTCTAATATGCGCGATGCCATTTTTTTGTGTTTGTAGTAGTTGTGTATTTTTGCATGTTGCTGCTGAATTACCTGAAGACCAGAGCGTTTGTGCATCCAAAGCCCAGCACCAGAGACTCTGTAATCTCCAGACTCTCAGCTCTCATCAGTGGCACGAGCTGTTTCAAAAGCCAGGCTACTGAGGGAGTGCCAATCACCTGAGCAAAAGAAACATTCATTAAAATGAGAATCATAAATATTCATCGAATATTTATATGAAACACTTCAAAATCTCTCAAAATCTGAAGAGGATAGAATAACCTGCATCCAGTTTTAATATATATATTTTTTTATACTATGAATCAAAACTATTTCCAAATCTTTTTGACATTTTTTTTGCACTAACACACACCTTGTTGTCGTAGGTAACACTGCCGTCGGGCGTTGTGGCTGTAATCTCCGGTGTGGAGGCTCTGAGGTGACCCGGGGACATGATGCTTGGCTTGGCCACGCCGAGGCACATGATCAGGTAGTTACGCCACAGCGAGATGTAGTTGTCACTGGAGCCCGCTGTGCTGGTCTTCTTAGCATTCACTGGGCTGCTGTGGAAAAAAAAAAAAAGGTAGGTCAGATATTTTTCTCTTTTATAAACATATACATATGCTCCTTGGATCTTTGGTATTGGTTGTAATTGTTGTCTTTAAGAAAGAACTATATGCTTTAAGAGAAGAACGTAGTGGATGTGTTTTGTCGTACTTGGGGTCGACCAGCGGCAGCAGCAGCTGCAGCCGGGTGAAGGCGTAGGGCCAGGCGTAGCCCAGGGCGATGGGGCAGTGCTTGGGCAGGTGTTCCTGCCGCAGGAAGATGTGCAGACAGAGCACCCACGGGTCCTTCAGGCACTGGGCGAAGATCCACACGTGGCTGGGGCTCTTCACGTCGTAGGAGCTGCTCACCAGCCGGGCCGTCCACTCCACCAGCCACTGCAGGTCCACGTGGTGGTTGAGAGGCAGCGTGGACTGAAAGAGTGCAGGGGGAATTTAAGAATGGAATTTCAATAATTGATTCCAATGTTACTCGTAAAACACAAATCCACTCACCGAGTCAGAGACGGCCACGTGCACGAAGCTGTCCATTACGGCAGGGCTCAGCTGGTCCATGACCTCTATCATGGGTTTGTCATCATCCTGCAGGGAGAGACATTTATAGGATCAGCTATTTTTGAAACTGCGTCATGCGAAGTGAGAAAATCCACGGCAGCATGTGCTGCATCTCTAATCGCACCAACCATCCAGCTCTTTTTTTAGTGAGTGTTGGCCCCCAGCTGTCTGTCACTGAACGCTTTATTTGTCTGTCCCTTCCGTCACTCACAATTAATACAAGTGGTGACAGAAGATAATAAATTGTTCTCCTGCCATTAAGCCTGATGGTTCAAGACTAGGTTTTCAGCCTCGTACCTCAGCATGTCCCAGAGCCGTGAAGAGGCAGCGGATTTCTCTCAACACGCCCACCGCCAGCTTCCTGGTGCTGATCTGACACGAGCAGAGCAGCAGCAGAGCCAGACCCTCCACCGCGTGGAGCACCGAGCAGTGAGGACTGCGCTCTGGCAGTCTGGGGCTCGCCTGAAAGAAGGTTTGAAAAATAACAATGATCTCTGAGAAACTCAGCTGTGCTGAGTGAATGAAGTACCAGATGTGTGTGTCAAAACGTTTTGTCTTAAGCTGCACAAACCTCAGCTCCACCTCGCGTCTTCCCCTGGAGCTGCAGAGCTAACCTCCACTGAGTGAGCAGCTGGAGAAGAAGCTTCACGGATGCATCCTGCAGACCCTGGTGGGTGTCCTGGACCTGCAATAGTTTGGAGAGGCACATCTCAGCATATGCTAATATTTCTATACTGAATATAGTATTTCTGGAAAGTAGAAATGTGATTACCCAGTATAAAAAAAGTATAACAACCAATTCAGGTAGAACAGTAGCATTATGGGTCTTGTGTAAACTATGCACAGCCTCTCAACCTGTATTACACATTTATTTTTGTTGTTTTAAATTCAGGATATAATCTGTTAATCTCTGACATACTGACAAGCTTACTGCAGGATACTGTCAAGTTCAGTTATACCTCACGAAGAAGGAAATGTGTGTAACCAAACAGGACGTCTTCCCTCCAGTCGGAGAAATCCAGCAGCAGACTCTGCAGGGAATTCTGGGAAATGAGGCGAAGCTCATCGTCCATGTGGACTGTTAGCCTGCGGGATGGATGGCAACAAAATCATCACAGCAGAAAAAACAACATATTGTTGACGAGGAGAGAAGATAAAAGTTATGCGTTATTTCTAAATTCACGAGTATTTCCCCTCGCACTGTGTGAGTCACAAAGACCTAAAGTCGTCCCGTCTCCAACTCACCGGGAGAGCAGGTCGATGAGCTCAGGTTTGGACATGCCGTCGGGGAGGATGCGAGGAATAGCAGCCACACATGTTCTGAACAGGTCGATCTTAGGCTTCCTTTCACCACTGTCAAAGACGAAGATGAAATTGAATTTCAAATCTGTCATTTTTAACCAAATTAAAGAAGCAGTCCAGTTGCTTCACTGGGCAGTTACATACGTGATCATGTCCTCCGGTTCTTTGTTGAGCATCTGGGCGCTGGTGAGCATCATGCAGCGTCCCACCTCCTTGTCCAAATGCCTCAGGATGCTGTCCAGGGCCTTTCGCACCTGGGAGTAGTACAAGGACATGCCTGTGGGAAACAGTACGTGGAGTCAGAGATTACAGTGAAACGACGCTCACTTTGTATGCACACACACACACACACACAGACCTATTAGTTTGGCTTCCTCCTCAGTGAGCGTCTTGCTGAGATAGGTTTTCTTCTTCTTCAGAGAGTTTCCGGAGGGCAGGGTGGCTCCGGTGTTGGGCATCGGAGGCTCCCCGTCCTTCTGCTGCAGAGCATCTGCTATCACCAGAAAGGCCCGCAGACCTATGTTCATACGCTGGAACACAAAGCGCAGCATCCTCACTACGCATGCCACAGAGTCTGTTTTTATCAAAGAAATGATTCTTTTTATAAACATATTCAATAATTCAGTGAGAATTCATGACATTTCGTTTTTTTTACTCATTTGTAAATTCAGCAATTCAATGATCAAATGCAACATTTATTCCATCATGTAAATAATTCAATATTTACCATTCCTGCACTTACAAAACACACTGATGGGTGTAAATAATGTAATTTTTTCTACCTCTGGGTTGAGACTGAAGGCTTTGGCAGGTTTTCCAACACTCAGCAGGTCAAATATGATTTCCTTCATTGCGAAGTCCAGTCTCTCCTGAACACAGGACAAATATTCCAGGGGTTCAGAGGAACACAGATCATTTCATTACATAACTTATTCAATGAATGAGTAATAAATAAAATATAAGACAAAAAAGAAGACATAAGCTTATTTTAATTCCCTTTGTCTACATTTGAGTCATGAAAGCACATGCTGGGCCTGATTTTCATTTTTTTTTCCACAAAGCCTCAAAGAGCTTTGAAAACATAAACTTGAACAACATTTGAGTGAGTCTTAAAAACCTCTTAAGAGGGCTTTAATGAAATGTAACTGATTTAGATAATGGATTCTCCCGAAATGTGGAAAAATAATCTGATGGCCTACATTCTTGATAATCCTGTATTTTAATTTTTTTTTAGCTTTTGACCCGTTTCTGTCAATATTTTTTTTTTGTGAAAGCACTATATCTAAGATCCTCCTTAGTTGATTCTCATGTTCTTTGCTCCAAAACAGACAGAAGCCACATTATGCACGTTCGTGTTTGAGAGTGTGTGCACGTGTTATACACACCTGTGCAATAAACTGGATAATCTTGACAAAGATATTGAGGGGCATGTCTCTGGGCACGACACTACGACTCCCTTTGGGGAACAGAGTGGATGTGATGGACGTCAGGCGGCTGAGGGAAGGACAAGGAGAGACAAATAGAGACAAAAGGTTATATTTTAAATTCCCACATTCATGTGAAAAAATAAATCATAATTAATCCCTCTTGTTTTTTTTTTAGTTCCATTTCTTCCTCGTGCTGTTACCTCTGTGTTCCGGTGTTGCTCTCGCACTTTATTCGGATCATGTAAACCCACAGTAGGCGGTAGAGAGATTCTAGAGCCACGCGTGCCATCTTGGGATCTTTATTCTATGTTCAGACACGCAGACAAAGATAAATCAGGTTTGCTTCAGCACAGTATTTCACAACCCCTCCACCCGATGAAATCTTCCGGGTTTTTTTCCCCTCTGAGCCACAATTAGGAAGGGAAACGTTATAGCTCCCTGAAAAAACATTAGTCACATATCGTCCCTGCTGAATACCTCTTAATTTACTATTCACTAAATACACAGCTTTCTCTGCATTTACAGTGTGATCACAAATCAAACGTTCACAGAAGAGGGCATGAGCCCTCATCAATCACAATGATCATTACCTGCAGTGTTTCTCTTGAGGCAACATATATTGGTGGTGGATTTTATAGTCGCAGAGGTGTCAAGTACCACTGGTGCAGCAGCTTGTTAAGTGCAGTTCATTCTTGTGCATGTGTTTTTCACTTTGTAAAAAAAATCCTTCCCCCCTGGTCAGAAATGCACACCTCAGACTTGCAAGGTTTTTGTGGGCGATTTAAGACTGCTGGTGAGCAATATACATCCCAAAACGATTTCATGTAAAATGGTAAAACACAGGAAGGCTGACCTTGAGGTTGGAGAGGCAGTTGTTGAGGAAAATGTGCCAGCGGCTGAGGAAGAACTGTTTCTGACTGACACACAGCAGACACGTCACCAGAGGATACAGAGCCTGGTGGACAGAAAAAGGACAGATGGGTCAGACATTTCAAATGACACGTAGTTAAGTATTATCATCTAGAGTCGGAATGTTTTCCTCGCCAGTTCTCCACATTTACTTGGCATCTTATTACGTTTAAACAGCTTTTTTCCGTGTTACCATTTAACGCTCAATTCTGAATTCCCTATCATTCCCTCTTCCTTTAATAACAATTAGAAAAAAATATATATGTTTTGTGACTAAAATGACCGATATTACAAAATCATATTCCAATTGTTTCAGGCATTATAATTCAATTTTAGTTTTTTCAATCATATTTGTCATTCTTTGGAATAAAATCAGTTTAACGGAACAACCACTTTTTTTTCCCCTCTGTGCTTTACCTTTCCAATAAGATTTGAATAAAAATAATAAGTGATTTTAATGTTTGCTTCATTTACAGACTTTTTAATCTCCTTTTCTTCCTGTTTGTGAGTAAAATTAAAGCAACATCAGCATTAACGATGCAGTCAACACGTTTTTGAGAAAATGGTTCTCAGAAGAGAACGACATATGAAATCAAAACACATAAGTCACTCACGGACGTGTGGACGTGGGTGTCTACTTGGCTAAATGAGCTGGAAAAGGCACGAGAGCCTGCATACAGATCATTCTTACACAAGAATGCCCTTCTGACAATCGGTGTGAAGCCAGGTACACCCCTGGCATGAATGATGTTCATCATTTTCTCCTCTTTCTCAGGCACTCAGTGTAAAGGAATAACAATTAAGGACATACACCAGATGCCTGTCATTCCTCTCATGTCCATCCATTCAGCTCTGACGTGGCTGGTTATTGTTTGTTTGTGCGCATGTCTGTGCACGGTTCATTTGGAAAAAAGAGGAAAAAATCCCTAAATAGGTATGCAGAGAGGTGTGTCGTGTCCTGAATATGTGTAAGTTGCTTGGAGTATTTCAAGAATCTACCGATTGCGCATACTGGCTGAGTCGCATGTCTGCAGCCCTGAGGACAGCAGACAGCACATAAAACCAACAAAGAGTCAAGGGATGTGCGATATAATAGATAGGTGGCAGAAAACACCAGGTAAAATTGACCCCTAATGAGCTCTAATGTGCTGAAACACAATTCTGTTTTAATAAATTAATAAATAATGACTACACAAGACCTCCATTTCTAGATTTCTAAAGGTATCTTGTACACCCAAAGACAGGTTACAGCTTTACATCAAGAAAAATAAACAAGTTCACTTAAGTACATTCAAATATAAACATATTTTCACTTGTTTTGACATAGTGAAACTTAAGTACTATATTGAAGACATTATAGGAAGGATCTTGTTCGTGGAAAGTATTTAAAGTAACATTTTGCCATAAAAATCCTTGCTTTTTATATCACACCCTTAATATTCATGGTGGTGGCAAAGGGAGTTTGCACAGCATTTCTGTCAATTAACCGGATAGGTTTTATTGCATGAGATTGCTATTTTAATGAGGGAGATGTACTGCATCTAATTTGCTGATGGCCCAGCCTGATTCTGTGCTGGGAGGATGAAAAAAAAAAGACGCCCATCTGGCGCCATTCAAAAACAAACCGGTGCACTGCGTTCTGCTCTCCATTCTTCTTCCCATGCAGAGAGAGATACAGGAAGTGCTCTCAACCAAATGCTGCTAATGGAGAGGAGATGAAGTGAATGAGCAGAGAGGGAACAAAAACTCACCAGAGAGTGCTTCTTCCTCGACGACAAGTCCAGTGTGTTGTCGTACAAACTCTCCACGAAATTCCGTAGACAGGGTACATTCACCTCGTTTTTCACAGTCTGGGGAGGAAGTTACATTTGAACAATTTGTAAGTTCCTCCATGCACACAAACGAGACGCTAAATACGCATGACCTTATTTAAACTGTCCTCCAGATGAACTATATTTTTAGAGCATAAACAAATAGACTCTTTATCTAAACAGAGTAGCGGTCTTAAAAAATAGACTTACAGCAGCTACAGGTACGAGTATCTCCACAAAGAGTCCGGCTAGTGAGTGTTTGATGTCTTTATCCTTCACTTCCAAGAAATACTGGGCACACTCCTACAGACAGAGAGAGGGAGACAGTCAGAGACAGCAAAGCAACACATGTAAAGATGAGGATACGCGATAATTCTGTCAACACAACTTCACTGTGAAGGAAATGAGAATAGCTCCCGACACTATTATTACCATTAATTGGCCAATGAACAAAGAACTATCCCCTCACTACTTTGGGACTTCTCTTTGTAGCCATGTGATAAGCCCCAAATGCCAGTGTGCGCAGCCGAAGAGCACTGGAACTTCCTTACATTTTTGTACGACGTGGAGCCTACCTGCATGAACTGGAAGGAGGCCTCGAAGTCTTCCACCGGGTACATCTTGATGCGAAAGAATTTGAGTCCCATGATGAGGCTGATGGTGGACTGGATGACGTAGGGACTCTGCTCCTTCTGTCTCAGCTCCTTCAGCTCGGAGATGAACTTCTTCCTCACCGCTGGGAACCTGGCGAGAAAAGCCGCGAGCAGATGTGAGCAGCGGCTCAAATAAAATACAAAACATGGAAGTACAACAAAGCAGCAAGCATTTTTTTTATAATATGTTGTACTTTTACTCCTCAATGCACCTGTTTGTATTCGCATGTGCACAGGGGTGTGTGTGTGTGTGTGTGTGTGTGTGTGTGTGTGTGTGTACTTGTGTGTATAGCCATGCAGATAGATTTTCCCAACAGTCCTCAGCTGATCTATATTTAGAATGGCATCTGGAGGGGTGATGCGGAGGGAATGTGTATGTGTGCACTTGTTCTAAGGGCGTCTGTGTTTTTTTGCACATGCTTGTTCTTGCTTCACAGGGGGTTGCCACGGCAGTTAAGTAAGACAGTCGTCAGCCTTCTATTTAGTGCTGAGATTTAAACAAGATACATGTAAACACTGTGTAATCTATAAAACCGAGATGGAAATAAAACAACGATAACGTCAGCAGGAAGGTATGTGTGTGCGCTTCTATAGTGTAGAACAATATGTAACAGTGAAAAGGAAATTAACTAAGACGTTTAATGGACTGGAAAATCTATGATGTCTGCAGAAAACTGTCGACGTTTGATCAAATATTGACTTTTATCCTTTATTTGATTGATAACAGGGTTACATGATGTGATGCTAAGACAGTGTGCGGACGTGTGTGTGCATGCGTGTGTGTGTGTGACAATAAAATATGAGCTGCCCTTCGAGGCAACACCTCCACCATCACAATAATGACCTCTTGAATAACGGGAATGACGCTCATCACTCAATCAAAAACAACATGGCGCATACAGAGGACCATCATCTGAAGTGTCATTATCCTCAGAACCGAGACAGTATTTGTAATGTGTTGTTGCCACTGAAAATGGGGGTCAAGTCACACAACACAATCAATCAACAATAAAATAAAAGAAATATTATCAACATGTACCATTAACCTCCTTCAACATAAAGAAGATGCATGCAGTACACACCAATCAGCAACTACGGTAAAACTGGTTGGTAAATCTTTGGTACCTGGACTGAGCAACAACTCCCACCACTTCAGCGTAGAGGTCAGCCACGATGTGCATGTTGCCTGTGTTGGGTCCCAGATACCTGAGACGTAAAGATAAACATCAGCATCAATGCAGTGCATATTCTTAATCTGATCCATTCAAAAGTGTTCATCAGTCCCTGTTGCGTTATCGTTCTTACCCTTCCTTGTACTTGAAGTGCTTGAAGGCCAGATTAATAACTTCTTGGATGAGTCCATCTAAAAGAGGATGGAGGGGGATCTGGACAAAAAGACAGAGTGTGGATTGTGTCACTTTACAGTCAATAAAGATGAACAATAAATAATAGTGATCATTTGTAAAGCCCACATTCATAAATTACAATTTGACTCGTCGGGCTTGAATGACACTCACCTGCTTTAAAACCTCTATAAGCACCAGGGAAAAGATGAAGTCTATGGCCAAATCTCTTCTCTCCAATAAGTAGTCCTTTTGTTGTTCATCACTGATGGAAAGGAGAGACTTTATTTGTCACACTCACGGCAATATTTATAACATTGATGAGTACAGGAGAGAGCTCTTTTGTTCAACGTGTGTGCGTGTGTGCGCTGGCTCACTTTTTGGATTTGGTGTTGGCCCTGGGCCGGTACTCGTGGGACTCGTCCTCCAGGCCGTTCTGCCTCTTGTACCAATCAAACAGAGTCCTCAGGATGGACGGCAGGCAGTACTCAGCCAGAGAGCTCATAGAGCTGATCAGCTGCTCAGAGAGAGAGAGGAGAGGAAAAAAAAAAACAAAGGTTCAGCCCCGCTCCCAAAATAATCTCCACTTTATGACGAGATTTGTGTGACGAATGGAAAAAGAGGCGAGATGCATTCGGGATGACGTGTCCGAGTCAAATATACACACCTGGTCGAACTGCGTGTCCTCGCCTCTCTGGAGAGATTTGTTGAGCGGCTTCTCCTGGGAGAAAAGAACAGACCATCATGTCAATAAAACTTTACACACAAACCAAAACGAATCATCCGTTTCAAAAGTCAAGCACACCTGAGTTTTAATTGTAAAGTGACATATTTGGATTGTCCCACAAAATGCAAAAAATATGAATACAATTTGATTAATTACCACCAACTTCTTTGTATGTGTAAGCAAAGTGCCTTTTTGATTTGGAAATGTGTGTCAATCAACTAAAAGAGTAATATATTGTAAGATATTTAAGGTAACGGCATAATCGAACATATCTGAATCGGAATGAACAAAAAAAAGGTGAATATTGTAAAGTCGCTCACCAGCGGTTCGGCCATGATGATGCGAATCTTGCGTTCGGAGAGCAAGGTGAAGTTGGCGAACAGGCTCTTCAGGACGAACTCGCCCGGCTTACTCTCCGGGTCCACGTTGACCGGCGCCATGACGACAGGACCCTTCCTCTCTCCCAAGGTTCCACTGACTGGCGGGAGCGGGGGCTTCAGTCCCACTGGAGAGGCTGTGGGAGAGACAGGATAGGTCAGGGAGTGGGAAACTGAGATTTGTGTCAATCAGCGAATCAATCAGTTACACACCACCACAACTAAATAATCATTTTTCACCTAGTTCTAGCACCATAGTGTTCATTTCAAACGCAAAACTCCTCAGCAATGATTCATTTATGCACAGTCGGGTCCAGGAATGACTTTCTAGACGTACGAGCGGGCACATCCACACAAAACACGCACGCACACACAAACACACACGTGCACAAACTTGCTTGGCAGTCCTTGTTTTTTTTTATGTCTGCCTTCTGATTGCATCATTGGGGAAACTGGGCATGAGTAATTATTGCGAGACGCAGTGGTAAAAAACAAAACAAGAGAAAGCTGCAGAAGAAGTGGCTGAAGTCCAGAGGCGGAATGAGAGAATGAGTAAGAGACAGACGAACAGATACACATTTCCTGCACCAAGCATCTCTAAGAATATTAATACACCATGGTGGGAAACAATACATTTCCTCATCGACTCTTTAGTATGCAGGATAAGAGATTGAACAAGAACGGAAAGAATATGTAATCGTGTCACACTATAGAGTCTGAGTCTTAACAATGGCTCCAGCAACATGCAACAAAGGCAGCTTGTGTGATTGGAGTACATTTGTGGGTGTGATTCCCCTGGACATGACTGGCAGAGATTAGAAGGGTTAACCCTTTTTTTCTCTTCACTCAGTGTAACAAAGCAATAATTTACGAGCGCGTTTCCCAAGAAGTGACAGGCGAGTGTTACTTAACAACTACGTCAGCTCCATCTGACCTTCGGTGACCACGTGACCGGACAAACACTCTTTGCACGCTTACCCAGTCCCTTGATGAAACTGATGACACTGGCCCTGCTCCATCTAGTGGGCACTTCCATGGTGCCAGACAGCCAGACGGCGACACAGGGGTTAAAGGTGGCGAGGAACCAGCGGGATGGAGGAAGGAACGGGAAACTGGGAATTCACTAAGCTCCCATGATCACCACATCAATTCCTCGTCTTTACTGTCCAACTATTCCCCCATGACAGGACCCACAGACATGAAGATAATGTGTGGCGGATTTAACCAAAACTGAAAGTATAAAGCTCCATTCTTCATAAAATGATGTGCAGGTAAAGTGATGAATGTGGCAACAGCATCACAGGTGGATCCCGCATCCAATCCCAGTCCAATAGGAGGACGTGATGTATCCACAGACAGGAAGCGCCATATCCGAAAGTGAAATGGGGCCCCCGAGAGTGAGCCGAAGGGAGGAGAGCCTAAATGATTCCAGTTTGAGTGAACTTAACCAACGGGGCCGCAATATTCCACCGCGCTGCTCCTGTAGAATCGGGCCCCATGTTTTAGGGCTACACGAGCTTCACAGACCAAATATCGGTTTCTGCTCCACCTCCGACCTGCCGCCACGTCTCTCCGCGACAGCTCCGGTGACCTTGGAATCCCAGAGGCCCGCTGAGAAGTCGCACGGAGTGCCTGTCGAAGAGTGGTTTTGCGGTTGTCCTTCAGTGGTCGCTGGAAGTTAAGTAAAGTCTGCTCCTTGTGGAGATCTGACCAGAAGAGTTGGGTTGGAATTTCAACACTGCCCCGAGAGGGCGGCGAGGGGAGGAGGGAGGAGCTATATATAGACTACTGGCGGTCGTTCTCTTACATACCCACCACTCCCACTGACCCCTACTCATACACAACACACAAACACAAACACACACACACACATGTGCACTGCAGTTGCCGGGGTCAGAAGTGATATATCAGGAAAACAAAGCAATGTGGTCAACTGGCAAAGCAAATGAATATATCGTTCAGAGAATACAAAAGTGGACTCTAAAAAGAAATAATAATAATTGGTTACAGCAACAATAATTTAAAATATGTGTTTGTGTATGTGCACATGCATGTGTGTGTGTGTGTGTGTGTGTGTGTGTGTGTGTGTGTGTGTGCGTGCGTTTGATTTAGGCCTGTCATCGGGGAGGAGTGATGAGAGTCGGAAGACATAGCGGTGTCCTACAGATCTGTCGATATATAGTACTTCCTGCGCCCCTGGTAGAAATTCGCATGACTCAGCCTTTTTAAGAGATGAATCAGCAGAAATATATCACGTCTAATCAATACAGGTCTACCTCCGTCTACAACACTGCATTAAAATCAACGGATAATTTAACATGTATTTAACAAGCATTCCCTCGTTGCAGTTGCTCAAATGTGAGAATATGAGGATTTTCTTTGTCATTCGTGATATCACCATCTAATATGTCTTCATTATGGACAGTGGATTGGACAAAATAAGATTTTAAATCATCAGCTTGGGCCGAACTGTTGGTTATAGGCTTAGTGGAGAGATTCCACTTCATCGCTATTTATTATATCTTAGGAGCACAATTTAACGACGACATGCATTTCAAGGCCGTAATAAAACCCAGCACAGCATCTATCATCCATTAGTTGTCTTACAGAAATTTTAATTAATGTAAGATGTTGACTTGGGTTGGTGAGCACGGTGCCAGGTGTTCCTCGGTTGTAAATAACATAAATTAATCCTGTACTGCTTGTGCACTTTTGTTAGACAACTGTACTGTGATGAGTCACTTTTTTAAAGACATAGACAATTACCACAATGAGTCACTTAAAAAAGACAGAGCAGAAACAACCCTGCATGTTGTCAGAGGAAGCACCTAACGAGCTGCTGCTGTAGGTTGGTTGTATTTTTTAACAAATCAAATCTTTCATAAACCAACTAAAGCAAACACAGCAAAAAGTATATTCACACATACACACAACAGAAGAGCTTGACAAATAGCTTAAAATGAGGTTTCTCAGCAACTACGATTGAAAAACTCTGACGCACACTACTCATGTTATTACACACAGTACAGTTATACACAACCTTATCATCTAAGTGTCATCTGCTATAGGTGTGCGTGTGTGCGTTTGTGTATGGTCGGTAGGTTGGTATGAGGTGGAACAAGTTCATCTTGATGAGGTCAGCCATTTATCTGGTGATTTCCCTCGATAAGTGACTCGCGCTTGTAACACAAGCCTTGGACCCTCTCCCTCTCCTTCTGACTGCCATCATTGTCGTGACCTTGGAGCCGACGAGCCTCTACACAACTGAGTGTGGTCCCTCAAACAAGCAGGAGCATGTAGAAAGACAACATACAGACCCTCTCATCATGGTCTGGGTGGATCTTTTTTTTTGTGTTACATCATCATAAATGGTGGAGGGGGAGCAATCAACACTCCCTCCTCAACCAACATAACCCCTGCTGACAGTCCTTCACCACGCACCTAATAGATGAGCTTGATGCAGCTGCTCTGCTAACCACACACACACATTCAATTGACAGAATGTTTTTTTTTATGGTATATAATAAAAAGTACACACATCCTCCATGTAGCTACAGAGCACATACAGCTCCTTCTCTATAAATCGTAAACTAGTGACAGGAAAGAAAAAGCTAAACGAAAGCTGGCACGTGTTTAGTTAACATTTGCAATCACACGGGCACAATAACAGGAAAGGCAGTGCTCATCAATGCACTCTTTACATCAACAAGGAAGTATGGATGGTAAAGTAAGGGTACATTGCAGAGTGCAACTATGTTGCAGTCTCAGCGGTGCAACAAGACTCCATAGCTTTCTGTTTCCTGTAACGTCTCAGGTTAATGAGCCACTGCTCAAAGTGGGGAAAAGTACAGTGTGTCCAGGAGGCTACGGACTTTTTTTTTCCGAGTGGCACACGGCAGCTTTATATGCTGTTTGTTAAACACCAACTCACTGATGGAGGAACTGATTCATTGATACAACTCTGTATTATTTTTCATAGCATCTTTTGCGTTGGGCCCAAAGTCTTTGACAAAGTCACATCTTTGGCTGGATAATTAAAATAGAAAACTGCTGAGGAGCCACATTTACCCTCACTCAACCCCTGGAACAGCTCTCTCTCTCTCTCTCTCTCCACCCCTTGTCTTCCATTATTCCATTACGTAACACAGACAAAGATTGATGGTTTGGATCATGATGAATTCTGCCAGGTTGCAGACTCATCCATCCAAGAACACAGAAACACAAACGTATGTCAGATATCGGTCGCACAACACAGCACAACTGCGAGGTGCTCGCTGTACTCACTCCCTCCTAAGGACTTGAGCAGAGACTTGATGCTGATGTCAAAGAAGCCTGAATCCTGCTGGCTGGTCGCCATGGCTGCAGAGGCTATGTCGCCACGGTGACAGACAGCCGAGGGGGGACAGGATGGCAGGATGAGGCGTTGCGGACGGAGCGAGCCAGAGAAAGAGGAGAGTGCGCTCCACGCGAGGAAGACGGGAGAAAGGGACGCGGGGGGTCAGGCAGCCGGCGATGCGGATGTTGCGGCTGTCTGCTGCTGAGCGTGTGTGTGTGTGTGTTTGTTTGTTTGTGTGCGTGGATGTGTGTCAGAGAGGAAGGAGGAGGAGAAAAAGAGCGGCACTCAGCCTTGTCTGTTCTCTGTGTTGCTTTCTTTCTGGCTGACACCCCCCATCCCCTCTCTGTTTTGCTCTCTCAGGACAGTGATACACAGATGTTGGTAGGCGCAAGCAGCCAATCCTCTTAGAGGAAAAGGCTGAGAGAGAGAGGAGGGAGGGAGGGAGGGAGAGAGAGAGAGAGAGAGAGAGAAGAAGAGGGAGAGAGAGAGAGGTACTGCACAGGGGGGATGGCAGGAAAAAAAGGGAGGAGAGATGGGAGGGAGAGATGTGCTGAATGAAGGACAGTGAGGAAGGACACCGTAATAATGAAGGTGTGAAGACAAAGAACGGGAATATTACATAAGGTTCTCTGATTAATGATGCCCAGCTCTGTGTCACAATATGTGCTGAGCATGCTGCAAGCCCCCCTCCCAACCAATGAGAGCCCAGGGATGCAGTGACGAGCAGGCTGCACCAACCAATAGCCAGAAATAACAAATGGTCACTGGCATCATTGCCTCAGATGCGTTCATTCTTAAGCTTATCGTCATTATTATTATTATTATTATTATTATTATTATTATTATTATTATTATTATTATTATTATCTAATAATAACATGTTTGTTTCAACAGAAAAAGTGATCGGTTCTTTTTTGTACAAAACATTGTGTCTTCATTTCTATGCTACCTCAAAAAAAAATATTAACATGTCTACAAAATGTGTGAATAACCTCACATAAAAAAACCTGCAAGTAAAACTAAGCTAGGGTGGGGTTAAATATATTTTTAAACCTTTATCGCCAGCTGTTAATAAAAAGCTTGATCCTATTTTGATATTTCTGCATTGCAACTTCCTCTTACTTCTCTACTAAACCTAAACCCATTTTTCACTTCTTTTTACAATAAACAAATATCAAATAATATGAACCTGTACTAATTATCAGTTTAGTTCCGTCCAGTTATTCTGTGCGACATCGGCGGCGGTTAAGAAAATGATGAGAATCCAGATTATGCCATAACAGCAGTGACATTGGGTGGAGCAGCGCAGTCAATCGACTTGTTTGTGTCACGTGTAGGTCAATGATTTGGCAACCCCGCTCAGCCTAATTGCTCGGCAAGTAAACACGTGTCTAATTAATTCATTCATTTCAGTTGCCATGACGCATGTCGCTGGTTTGGAAGCAATCAATATATAATGAGCCAAATCACTGTCAAATTCACTGTTATATATTGTTAAATATGCCAAAATTAACATTTACATTTAAGCCGTTAAGTTGCAGGTGATATTAACCTTACACCCCGATGTCCCGATTGTAGGAGACCAAAATATGATGGTTGTCGTGACAATGGTGCTTTGGTTGGGTAAGTTATAGGGGAAGTACAGGTGTAAAATTAGGGTCAAAATGCAACTCCCTGGATGAGCTGTGGACATGGTGAACAGGTGAGAGCGAAAGAAGAGAGGCAGAGGGAGAGAAAATGAAAGTGAGTGGAGGAGAAGACAGTTCTTAAGATGTGGCATCCGGTAAAGTTGCATCTCACAGGAGTGACGCTGAGCGCAGGATGGCCTGGTTCACATTAACAGACAATTACTGTCAAATCTCAGAGGAGGAGAAATATAGCAGAGAAGCACTGTGGGCCTATTCCTGTCCGCAACTTCTGCTTACTCCCTCCCAGGCCTGGACCCAACGGTATCACACAAATCACATGTAATGCCCCCGTGTTAAACCGCTTACTGAAACATGACAGTTCAGCCAATCAAGTCATGTTGGCCGCCACAGAAAAGGAAACCAAACTTGATTCCAAATGTCCACTGTCAGACGTCTATGTCGTCGACCGAATGGTCCAGTGCACATCGTTAATCTAACCTGTTAGTGTGTGCATGGCTAGTTGTTGTGAGTGGTTCAAATTGGGTTGCATGAGCTGTCTACTTGGAAATTGAGTTATTAGTATTACCACCTCAAGGTTATATGCCTTTGCACACCAGTCGAGTTGCAGTTTACATCAGACTTCAATCAGAAAAATCACACACACACACACACACGTTCACACACCCTGATGGAAGTCCAAGGATTCCTCACATTCTCAGCAGGGGCCTGAGCATGCCAGCTGTTGGAATGTGACCCCACGTTCAAACTTAATTCATACATGCACACGTGCATACAGACAATAATACGTACACACGAGATAAAGTCATTTGCATTCGATATAGCGTAAAATTAAAGATGTGTTTCATCTTACTTTTGAAAAGCAGTTTAAGCAGATGACCACATGTTGTCTGACACAACCACACAAACAAAAATAAATCATATCAGCTTTCCCTGGGAATACACTAAACACTGGCTTTTAGCTGAATGGCTATATTTCTTGCAGAATCATGAAACCGATCATAAAGCTTTTATGGCGGTGGTCCTGATCTAAAAAACACAACAGGTGTGTAAAAAAGTTACAAAACTTAAAGGGCATCTCTTTGCTTCATTATTGATCAGTTCAAGGCATTATGAGGGTTGTGATCATACTATATTGTCCTAATTTATATCAATTACACTTACACTTATTTCTTGATAATTCTATACATCATTTGGTCTAAAAAATGTAAAAATTAAATTGTTTCCTGAACAATTCTTAAAATAGCAGCAGAGTAAATCTCCTGTCAATCTTCTAATTGATAATAATTGATTGATCATTTCCGGTACATAATCAGAGCTCACGTGCACAAACACACACTCACAATTACGCACCACCAGAAAGTGTGTGTTTGAGGTTCAGACGCTGGTATCTCCTTGACACAGCTGGGTTGATCAAACAGATTGTGAAGAATGTGTGTGTGTGCGTCAGTAGTTTGCATGCCAGGTGAACCACTAACACATGCAGATTTTCACAGAACAGAGGCCCCATAGTATTTAATTTCACAGCACCTCTTGTATGAAAGATTTGGCCTTTATAATCAATGTGCTCATTCATTAAGACGTAACTGTTCATTTTTTCCCTTGACGGACATGTTTGTGCAGGTGGTGCTCAGTTACACAAGCACCACCTCACTCCACACCCCCCCCCCACCCTCTCTCCTCTTTTGAAGTCCAGCCAGGTCCCATTGAAAAATGTATATCCAGATCCAAAATGACCAGCACAACCTTTCTGCTCTACTCGCCCTAATACGTGATTATCTTGAAATGAACCTCTTCTGACTTTTCCTTACATGTCTCTCCAACAAGTTTATTGTAAAGAAAGAGTTCACTTTAAGCTTCTTAGTCTCTCCTTACCGCTCCTTCCTGTTTCATCATTGGCTGTATTGTTTTTGACCGATGAATAACGATTGAGTCTGTCAAATCTGTAACTTTGCCTAACTCTTGATAACAGCCTCACAAAAAACATCATCATGCAACCAAAGGTCACACGTTGAGGGGAAATAAACATAACATTTAAGCACTACCCTCTGAAAATATTTAAAAATGTAAATGTGTTTTATGATTATTTAAATATGTAAAAGTAAGGTCAGTAAAGTCACAACAGGAGTTCATTGTTTCCCATATTATTCTATTATACTAAAAATAACTGCTGGGAGTTCTCCCACATTTGGAAGTATGTGGAGATGAAATTCCCAGAGAATAAGGTAAACTGAGAGAAATGAGGGGTTTAGGCAAAAAAAAAACAACCACGTAGGCATGTCTTTTTACTCAATCAGGATTATTGGGATAATCTCATGCTGTTTACTCAAGACAGAGAAAATAATGTGTCATATTTCCAAAGCCACAACAAAGACACTTGCCAAGCCAGGTCCTCAAATCACAGCAGAGAAGAACCTTACTGAGGGCAACACACATAGACAGAGGGAGTCTAAATAGGTAGTGAAAGAAAAAACAGATATCAAACCCAGCCCCCATTCCAGTGAGGGAAATGAGATTCATTATTTCAGCTGGGTATTCAAGTCTATTTTTTACCACTTTCAGCCTCAGGAAACTCTCAGGTCATAATACATTTGCAGAATTATTTATAAACTGGATTTTCGCAAGTCAATGACTAGTCAGCTTTTTTTCCTCCTTTTTTAACTGTTGTCACGTTCAATCTAATACTGCCTCTTAAAAAAACACACTCCCAAACTTGCACATACCTCCGAAGATCCTTGTCCGCTTTCTGGACCTAGACTGGATCTTACTGAACCTCCCAGTGAAGTCACTGGGCTCGAACATGTCCAAGGACAGAGAGGCCATACGCTCCAGAAAGATCCCGTCCTGGCCCTGGCCCTGGCCCGTCTGATCCTGATTCTGACCTTGGCCCAGAGACTGGCCATCCGAGGGGTCCGAGCCGCGGCTTTCGCCCCCCAAGCTGGCCGTGCCGCTTACATCATCTAGAGGCATGTCTCCACGTTCCTCTTCTGGTGGTCTGTTGTCAAAACCTGGACGTCTTCAGATCGACGAGGAGACACTACATGATGGGTCAATTGTAGGCTCAACAAAAAAAACATAAAATAAAAAAAATGTTTACAAAGCAACACTCTGAAAAAAAAAGTGCTGTTCAGGTAATCCTAAAAATCACTGCGCTGCTGTCCTTCGTCTCATTCTTCATCTTGGGTCCATACTTTGGAGTCCAGTTTCTTCTCTCAGGGATTTCTGTTGTTTTCTTCTTTATGGGGAGTTCATTCAATCCACAGACAGTGAGCTCATTGCTTTGTTGTTCCAGATACACAGAACTCTCCGGAGAGTTCAGGTTCACCTTTCACAAGTATTTTTTTTTTCTTCTAAATCCGAGTCAAAACAAAATACTCAACCTCGGCATCTTGTTTTCTTTGAGAGGACACTTTTATTTCATGTCAAAGTTCAGCCGCCTCCTCCTTGTTTATGCTCTCACCTTTCTCTCTCGGCATGTATCTCACCGCTCTGAGTCTCTGAGGCACAACTGTGCTCCTCTGCTCTCAGGTGGTGAATAAGGGAGGGATCCAATTCCAGGAGCGCAGCTTGATAGGGTGGTTTGGGAGGTTTGGGTGGTTCTTTTACCCCCTCTGCCTCTCACCGTCTTTTCTCTCTCTCTCTCTCTCTCTCTCTCTCTCTCTCTCTCTCGCTCTCTCTCTCCCTCTCTCTCTCTCTACGGGGGTTTTCCTAACTACCCCCCTGGTGTCACAACAGGAAAATAAAATTGTCCTTTCGTTCCATGCTTACAATCTCACATTGTTAGCAAAGCACAGTGGAATGACACGCGCCAGCTTGATTCACACAGCCAACACATGGCATGTGGGTGTGAGCAAGAGTTAGAGTCTCTGCACTCACTGGTCGAGGCTGTTTAGCCAGTTAACCTCAATGTGTTAATGGTGTAGGATTACCGAGCGCAGACACACCCCTCCAGAGAAGACGGAAACAAAGAAAAAACACAAACAGGAAGAGTGTCAAGCGGCCTGAAATCAGCCCCCTGAAATAAAACAAATAAAATATAAAACTATATAATACTTTCTTACTGAGGAAATTGTTTAAACATGTGTGTATGTACCCACAAACAAAAAAAATAGAAATATACTCTCTGTACAGTAAGTATATTTTTTTGGGTCAAGCTCTAAATACACAGGGTTCTCCCATGCTGGGAAAATTCAGGTTAAAAGAAGGGCTCGTAAAATCTACCCTCAAAATAACCTTTTCGGACAGAGACCTTAAAGTCACTGAATGTTCAGAAAAACTGGCAGATGATTATAGTTTTATGACTGCTTTATCCACTCTGTCCTTTCACATGCGTGTTTGGTCGTCCTGCCTTTTACACTCTCTCTCTCTCTGACCGTGTAGGTACGGGCACTTAGGGGCTCTCAGGAGACACCTACCCTGACTTCCTGCTGTTTATGCCACTATTGTCATGACATCAACTCCACTGAGTGCTTCACCTGAGGCCTCGTGTTTATACGCAAGAGCAACATCACTTTCATTTCCCTCTTTCAAAAGCCCAACAGACAAGTTAACACGGTGAACACAATAACAATGGTTTCACACTGGTTGCACACCGCTGCTGCAAGAAAAAAAATCATTAATATCCTAAGATTTAACACATCACAGCTGTATGGCTGCATACGTCAACTCATGTAACCTGAAGGTAAATCTGCAGTGGCATAACACACTCACGTCTTCAGCTGCAACAAAACCGTCTGCAAAAATCAAGTCACAAATCTGCTGATAATGAGAATGAATGGTCAAGGTCACACACAAAGTAGAAAGGCATCAATACCAAATTAGTTTTCTGACAAAACAATGTGTTTAGGGCACACTCAACACAGTAACTACAGTTAAATTGTACAGAAATTGAGATGTTTGGCTGTTGCTTTGCATTTTGGGTGATGTAGTCAAATAGTGCAAAAAGATGATGAAAAATGTATAAATCTGGTAAGACAGTTAGTTTCTTCAGTGTACTTCTTTCACATGTTCTATAGTATGAATGAAAATCACTATTATTAAAGACCTCATTATATGCCAGATGTTTTTCTTCATTAATTGATACAAATCAACAATTTGTCATTTTGACATGTTTTATCTGCCAACTGAGTGGAGAGGCAAAGGGGAAAAGTCTGTTTTCACACAATGAGGATCTGGCGAGGAAAGAGTTAAGGGTGGCAAACAAGCCGAGGGAGGCATGGTGCCAAAGTCAGTTAGAGAGGCGTGCCATCCCTTACGGGGGACTACAACAGCCAAGTATTAAGACACTCATTCTCATTCATACACACACACATACACACGCATGCACACACACAAACAGGATATTGTTTTTGTCCTCTCATTAACCTGACAACTCTGGCCAGCCAATCGAAGAAACACCAGTTAACCAGTCACATTCAGGAATGTGTTCCAAACCACAGGCTTTCATTTGTTTATTTGTTTTTGTCTACTGTAGATTTAGTCTACATTATATGTCAAGTATAACTATGGATAGGAGGTGGAGAATAATACCTCCTGGATACTCTTAAAAATATCCAGACACATAATATCCAGGATATTTTTACTGGCACTGCTTCTACAGTGGTTGACTGGTAATAATTGACTCTGCTATGTGTCGGTGACAAGCTACACAGGTTTGTCACTCATTTGTTTGCTTGACCTGATTAGTCGGTTGTGATTGCACTCTGTCAATCTCAACACTGTATACAAACTGAATAATCCCATCCAGTTTTCTCTGCATTATTTTCACCTGGGTTCAAAGGTGCAACAACAGATAATTGATAACAATGATGTGAGGGAGAGCAGCCAATAGAATTCAAACATTTCTGCACATAAGCAGGAAGGAAATTAACTCGCTCTAACACATTCATTTCACTGATCAAATACACAAACAAAACAGTGGAGGTCAAATCTAATGCACCATAAATCAACCTTATTCATTTTTCATGAGTGAGTAAGCTGCCATTGCACATACAGCCACCTGAATATGATTTATGAGCTAAACATCACCTCCTTCCAACTGTTGAGACTTGCTTTGGTTGACTGGGACAACCAAACACACCCAAACAGACGTGGACTGTTTTAAAACACTAGTCAAACAACAATGTCTCAACTAGGATTCCTCCTCTGCCACAGCATCCGTTCACTCTTCCATTTTTAGGACATTTTATTTATGTCATTGAATAAGTGGTGCCATCCAGCCTCGCATGTTAACTGAAATTTAAAAAAAATCCCTTTCTTTTCCCACGCAGATATGGTCGGGGTCAAAAGGAAGCTGAATGGAATGTTTTCGGCTCATTTTTTTGGAACTTATTCTTATCGTTAGCAGTCTCATTCACTCTTCCATATCCTAATTTTTTTCTATTTTGACATTCTTGCTTTCTTGATCATCCATAACTACAGAACAAAAATCAGCAGCAAATGTGCTGCCCCATTAATAAGTTATACAGCACATATGTGGCCCGTTTTGCCTTGATTGCCATTATAATTGTATTATTCTGTGTATTTGAGATTTACATGCTTTTAAATGTAAATGTGTGGTGATGTAATCTTGTGTTGCCACACACACCTTTTTTAGCTATGTGTGTTCCTTTTCAAATTGACTCTGAGGCAACCTCACCCCATCCGACCAACCATTTCTTCCCCTGATTATCACCCTGCCTACTTATCATTTGAATTGAAGCCTCTGAAACCTCTGCTACAACGGCAGACTTTATTTCTCCTGTCACTTAAATATGTTGCCATGTTCACAAGAGTCCGAAACCGCGACTCAGCAACCCGGTCTAACAGGAGAACTTGGAGCATAAACAAGTTTACTTATGACTTATGGGCTGAAGAAAGACTCCACTTCAGGCCTTCATGGGATGAAGGGTACAATTAATGATAGCACAGTCTCGCCACAACAATTAGTGTCTTTGCATTCAGCTATGCATAACAAACTTTTTTTATTCCCAGTTGTAGTCTGAGATTTATAATTAAGCACATATTTTGAGTACCGGTACTTATCAACACCACCGTCGGCAAAAATAGGTCACTGTGTTTAGAAGGAGATTTATGTATATGTTTTGGTTAAAACAGCTTAAAGCAACGACAGCTTTGAGCACATTAAAAAATAGTCATTAGTTATAGATATAAATTATTGACATTAAAATTCATGATCTTGCACTAATGGTCATATATATTTAGATTCAGTAGAAGTATCAATACCACAATAGTAATAGTGAATTAATTCTGGTTTATCTTTTACAAAATGCTAATAAGCTATAATGTATTTATTGAATAAATTGTGTATTATTAATCGGAATCTGAAAAGTAACTCTTTTTCTAATCGAGTACATGAAGTGGAGTAAATAGTATATATTTGCCGACTAAATGTTGTAAAGAAGAAATATAAAGTACCACAGATGGAAACTACTCAATGCCTGTGTAAATGTACTTAGTTACTATCAACACTGGTTTAAGGTCAATATACGTGCATTCCTAACAGGCAGAGTAACAGATATACTATCTGTTTATTTCCCCTGCATGTTTATACAGGCACAGCGCTGAGGGAGCTGCAGACATATCTTAAAGTAAAGAGTTTACTCCTGTTGCAGTGATTTCTTCATTTTTTGCGACAGTTCTAATGATTAAAAGCTTGCGAGGTCATCTAACTCTACGTGATCACCATGTGCAGAGGCTTCAGCAACCTGACTATCAGCCTGGAACAGCTGTTGACGTTTAACCTCACTTTAATCAAGGAATAAGGAGTATGTGTTTTGTTGGTAGCAATCCAAGTCCTGGTACCAGGCTCCTGCAGTAATACCAACAAAGTATCAGCTGGTACATTAGTTGATGTCGGAATAATAACAGACTTATGTCCTTACAGCTTTTTTTTTTCCACTCTGGCTGTCAAGGACACTATACACTGGCTCTACAATGGTGCCCCCTTCAGCCTATTGGAGAAATAATAGTTGCTTATGTAATTAAGACACAGTTCTGACTCATTGGGACAGTTCCAAAGACAATAATCAACATAATTTTGTTTTTTGATTTTTTTTTTATACAATTGCTATTTTGTAATAAAAATGCCTCTTTTTATTCATGTGTTCCTGGAGGTTTATAACTAATGCATCTCTTCAATCATCATGTTTCTAAATGTGATCATTTCCTATGATAAAACATAACTTGTATTCATGGAGACATTGAAAAGTCATTCTATACTGAAGAAAACACTTAGATATAAAAAAATATATATGTATATATAACAACCTGCAGTTCCTTGTGTAGTCTTTAGGCAATAATATTACCTATAGATGTGTACTTACAAACACATACAGTACAGTATGCCCACTGGCCATTCCGCACATTTATAGAGCTGCGTTATGCACCACCACTACTGGGGTCTCTAATGTGCAGAGTAGTGCATTGGTAAACATCCCCACAGCTCCATCAATTCTCAACAGCGGTAAAACACAATTTCCAGACCAATTACATTAAGTCTGAAAAACAAACAAGCTCTACTGAAACTCTTTTAAATGATGTCAACACGAGGCACCAACAGCCTTATCGCTGAGCAATATCAAGGTGAAGAGCTCGGCCATAAAATCGGAATTCATTTCTTAGAAAACAACTCCTGAGGCAAAGTCAGCCAGGGTGTGTGATTGGTTAGGAATGTGTGTCTGTGTGTGCGCTGACGTCTCTGTATATGTGCAGACTTGTGTTTGCCTGGCAGAAACACCGGGTTATGTAAGCCGGTGGGAGTGAGGTGCCGGGCGGTATCTATGGAAACAATGGCATCGAGGGGAAGATGGACGGTTGGTTAAATCAGCAAACTGGGGTTCACCGGTCCAGTGAGTGGGAGGTCAAATACAGTTTCTGCTTCTTTTTCCACATGCACATACAGCTCAGTAATGTCGTTCAGGCAGAGGAAATAATTAGCGGCCAGCAGAAAAGCAACAGACCATTTCACTCGCATCAACATGCAAAGTGCTGATTAATCCACCTGATGTCCAACAATTTGTTTCTTATCTGATTTTCTTATTCTGTCATGGTGCCTAAAATAGATCAATACTTTCTAGTGGTCGCTCTCCCTGTGGCCACCCAGTGTATAATCCTACACCTACACATGCTCATAAACTAACATGTGATTGGAAAAAGATTAGTCCAACTAAGTCAATGGAAAACCCCAATTCCAAAGATTAAAAAAAAAAAACTTTAGCAATACAGAGCACCACCAAATTGTTGCTGTAATTTCAACCAATGTTAACTTTAATATAAATCTTAGCTGTAAAATGGGCTAGAAGAAATTATCATGAACCTCTTGGTCATTTGTAAATTCATGAAAGAGAGGAAGGAGTGGGGGGGACGACGACATGACATGTTGTCTGTGTGTGTGTGTGTGTGTGTTACTTGTCCAGACACAGAACAATGGCGTTAACTGGGTCGCCGGCTGGCTGGGCCAAACAGCTGGAGAGATGATGGGTGAGAGGGTGAGTGAGAGGACGGACGGGAGGGAGAGTGACCGTGGAAGAGAGAGAGATGTGATAGTGTGGATGTCTGTGTACTACTCCGGGGGAAAAAAATATATATATATTCATTTCATAAATATGAATGAATCATTTTTGCTAGACGACAAGGAACGAAGGAACCTGCCAACCATACTGCTGGTGCCTGCCTTCTGACTGTATTTATATAATGCATGATCAAACACTGCCTTTCCCTTCACACACAACATTCAAGAACATCTCAGTGCATACAAAAAAACAAGTGCACAGCTACTAATGGACCATACCCAAATGTAAGAAAATAATTTAAAGAGCGTTTTCATCTTCCCATTCACGAAGAGGGAAAACATCTCATCAGTGAGTGACCCAAAGGCTCCGACGTGATTTTCAGATATACAAAATGTACTATATTATTAAATAATATTAGACTCGTGAATACGAATGATGATTTGGTTGGTATTTCATTAATCTAATCCACCTCACCGGTAGCTAACGTCCAGTGTAGCATATTATCTTTCACCGCCATCACGAAGTGTGTATTTACAACCAGGGTCCTAGCTCACGCAAAGACTGTTGCTAGGCTAATCCTGCCACACAAAAACCATTGTTCGCGGTGTGGGTGTTTCCAAGGAGACGTGTGGAAGTATGTTCAGGTTAGACACAGCTCTATTTGTGATATTTAAAGCAAAAAAGCTATGTCGGTAGCTAACTCGGAAGCTAACGAGCTAGCAGAAGCCCCCTTCCCGTGGCAGTTAATCGATGTGATACCAAGACATCGCTTTGTCGCCGAAACAAAAGCACTAACCGCCAACAGAAACAGGACCAACGCAACAATAAAGTGATCCATACCTTTCGTGCGTCGACCCCTGAGGTTACAGGATCATTTCCCCCGGTAGGTTCTTTGTTAATGTGGCGGTGCGGCTTGTTTTCATCAGCCCGTCTCGTCTCTCTCCTCCAGGACTCGGCTGACAGCACTACCGCCCGGGATGACTAGGGCCCCGCCCTTAGCAACCAATCACGCGCCACGGCTTCGGGAGACCGGGGCAGAGCGACGCTCCCCATTGGCTGGAGGTCGCGTCCCTCACTGTGTCGCTAGGGGCGCTCCGCGGACCGCGGAAGGATGCTGAGCGCCGCAGGTGGAATCGGAGGATGAAGGAAAAAGTGGGGGAAAAAAACAAGAAAATACTGTAAAACGCATGTTCACTACTTCATATTAAGTTTGCGCAGCATGTGCAATCATACTTTTTGGTTGTTGTTTTTAAATAACACAGATTTGAAGAATTAAAAATCTGTTTATCGTCTATCTATTCAATCTATTATAAATTATTAATTTACTAAACAAAAGTCATACATTACAATACAACATGCGCTCTCAAGGCTTATTAATGTTTATATGGCAGCTTGTTTTGTTAGCTGATGAAGCAAATCGTTTTTGTACTAAGTGAAGTGACTCAATAACTGTCTATTTATATTCAGATATTCATCACAAATCCTATAATTGTGTGTCTTTATTGAAAAAAATACAGTTAAAAGAATCAGGGCATTGCTTTATCTGCTTTGTTGTAGCTGTAATAGCAATAAACAGAATTGCTCGCTCGGCATTGGTCACCCTACATTATTTAGATTTTTCTGTTAATTTTTAGTTATCAGGCAGACTTCATGGGAGGAAAAACGACTTTAATGTACTTTAAGTTTTTTTCTTGTAATTTGCTCTTGGCTTAGACAATGCACCATCTTTGTGGAGAAGCCAGTGGACACATATTTCACAAACCTGACTCCAACAAACAGACATATTTACAGAACATAGATTGAGAAGAAGGTTTCGTGTACCTAATATTAACCACACAAATCTGCATTGTGTAACGTGAAATGATAGTCCTTAACATTAGAGGAGGTTACACTGCTTGATTCTTTGCAGAATTGTACATGATGATTAAAGCAGCCTTGTCTTGTTCCTCTTTCAACAGTATCCAATTTCCAATTATTGTCCATGAATTAAAGCAAATAAAGTTACAGTCAAAAGAAAAGAAAACCCATATATATACTGCATTAGATATTCTGTAAATAGAAAAAGTATAAATAGAAACAGGAACCAGTCGAAGAACAGTAGAACAGTCCAGGTGATGACAAATACAGTAACATGTACGCATGATTGGTGAATGAAATGAATTCTCCCATATGTTTAAATCCAGGTCTGTCACAAACTCATAAGATCTGAACAAAAAAAAGTACATAACAAAAAAAAGAATCAACAGTACCTTAATGCTGCAGTATAGTGGCCCAAATTCAGAACTAGTCTTGGCACATCTTGTACATTTAGATGAGTGTTATAAAAGGGAAAATGGCATGAAAATTAGGATTATGCCTCTTATATGAACATTGGCGTCATAATGTTCATAAACAGTTAATGTGAATCAACAGTCATTTCCCAACATTGCTAACCAGATACACATGATTTAGTGCAATCATTTAAAAATCTTTAAAAATCTGTTAATTCAATGTCTTTCATTATTTTTATTTTTATTTTTTTTCGCATTTACATAATATTTTGCAGGACCTTACTTTAATGAATAAAATGCACTCCTTCCTTTACTGCTTCATTTCAACATTTCTGCGTAGAGGAGGCTCGAGAAATGGGCCATTCAGAATAAATCAAAGTAAAAAAGGTATTCCTATGAGAAAACAAGCAAAGAGAAGACAGCATTAAAAAAGACAGAGATCAGAAATAAATTGGGAGTACAAAATACATGTAATGAATAATTCCAATGGAAAGCATGTCAAATGTATAACTTTGTGTTATTAATTTGAACGGTGTCGTATATTCAAGCTGCATTTTGGCATTTAGATTTCAAATATGTTTTAGTTTTTGCATGCATTAAATGAAACTCCTGGTTTTCCATTCCATTTGTTCCGCCAAGATTCAAATTTCAGTAAACAATGTCTGAGCAGCACATTTTTTTATCTGATGAACTTTACATTTGTGACTCGGGGAGCTCTGTTCTGCAGTCACTCTACAGTGAGGCTGCTTGTCTCCAGGTGAGTGAATGTGGGGGCTGTTTCAAAATATGTATTCCAAAAGTACTACACATGCACTTTTTTTTTGCTTGATTGTAAACATCCTTAGGGTGGCACGGAGAGATATACAGGATGCAGTATGCTGGTACGTATTCTTCCACCCGTTTCTTCTGCTTTGTCTTTAAACTGGAACAATATTAACTGTATGGCCACCAGAGCGTGAGAGACACCAGAGGGGTGGTTGGTGGTTTGATCACCGGCTCCTCCAGCCTGCAAGTCAAAGGGCCTAAAAATCAAGACACTGAACCTTTATCTGTTTTCCGTGTGTATACATGTGACGAGTGTGCTGTTGTTTGTACAGATGTGGGGGCAGGTCAGAGCATAATGCGACAGCTCAGTGATTGCTTTAACCTCGTCTCTCTCTGAGGCCAGTACCGGGGCGCACGGTCATGCAGGAGTCCAAAGATTTAACACTCCTGGGCCCTCCTCGAGCCATAGGTTCCAGAAAGCCAAGAGAGCTCTCGTGGCCCTCAGGCGTAGCGAGGATCTGCTCCGCTCAGGGACACGCGCTGGAGGTAGGCCGGCTGCTGGTAGCAGAGTGCCCGCGACGGGTCCATGAAGACAGTGGAGGACGTGAGGCTTTTGCGGTCTTTTTTCAGGATGTGTCTCCTCTGCCAGCGGCAGAGTAAGAGTTCCACCTGTTCCCTGAAGAAGCTGGTGGTCAGGGTGTAGAGGATGGGGTTCAGGGCGCTGTTGATGGGGAGGACGAAGATGACCACCCAGCTGGAGATGGTCCCTGAAGGAGGCAAGAGGAGAAGCAGTCATCAAAGACACGTGGATAAGTTATTCATTTGAAATGTGCAAGATGTAGATCTGACCTAAAAAAACACCTGGTGCAGTGGGACATTTCTCACCAGGTATCTCCACCTTCAACAGTGAGAGGATCTTCACCAGGAATATGGGGATCCAGCAGAGGGCATCAGAGAACACGATGAAGAAGAACCTGTTGGCCACGGCCACATCCCTGTGCAGTCTGCTCCTCAGGTCCGTGGCGTTGATGCCCGTTTTGTAGATGGAGTAGAACATGCTGGAGTAGGAGACGACGATCACCAGGAAGGCCACCAGGTTCAGACCTAAATGAATGCACATGCCATTAGCACGCATGAATGCAGCGGTGGAAGAAGTGATTTAAAAAATGACGATGAGTATAGGTAGAAATACACAGAGGCGGAATTTACCTGCAAAAATAAAAGAAAATTGCTTAATCTATTACCAAATATGAGCTAAATGTACTTAAAGGGAAAAAAAAATGACAAATTCTTCAGAAAAAAAACAACATTTTATATATTATATCAAATAATATTATTTGTATATAACATTGCATTAATAAATACAGTTAACGTAGCTTTTCAAGGTACTGTACATCTTGACGTGTATCACCTGGGACATGGCACCTTGTGTTTCAGACACACTGTTTATGATGTATGATAGTTTTTCAGCTTTTTGCCACTGCTTATTTCTATCCGGGGGGGGTTCTCTCTCTGGGAAAGTTTTCGACTCAGCAGTGCTGCTCCGCTCTGATGGGCTCAGGTCCAATCACTTTGCTTTTCCTCTCACAAAGGAGTTGAGTTTTTGAGTGAGCAGTGAGTTTCGGGTCTTGCTGCTCGATAAAGTTCCTCACACGTAGACACGTATTTTACTTCTTTAAACCCAAATACCCATTTGAATTTTTGATCCACGCGTGCACATTTGTGATAAAAAAAAACATTAATTCAAATAAATTGTATGCTTCTTATATTAACAGCTGTGTAACAAAAGCATTGGCACCATTTGAGACAGAATATCTCTTGAATTCACTCATCACTGAAGCCAGACTTTCACTAATTCTCATGGAGAACACCGAGTAATAAGAACCCAGACTAGTCATGCATTGTTCACGGGGCAGTGGTGTTGGCTGGGTAATTTCCCCATCTGAGGTGCAATGCTGTTCCTTCCTCTGGTCCTAGATTAGTACACAGTGTACAATACAAGCCTCTATGAGGTAAAATCCAACAACGCTGCATCATAGTCTGCTTTACACCCTACCTTACATATAAAAGATGCAATATTTTAATTTCCATGTCTCCATCGTAATCATCGCTTATTTATCTGTGGAGGTTCTCAGTCATCCAGGTCATGGTAATATCAATACTAATTAGGTACTCATCCGCTGATTAGCTATTAATCTCGCAGAGGAAACATACCAGAACTTTTCCTGCAGCTAGTTAGAACTGAAGAAGCCTCTCGGATGCGAGGTGAAACGAAGAAATCTTCAACCAGTCCAGTTGCCTACTTGAATCGCACTTGATACATCGCTTATTTACCCTTTACCTTTATTAAATAACCTTTTCTTTAATGACTCTGACTGTACACTTGGGGTCGTTGTCTTTCATGTCAATTCTTACACAGTACTGTAGCAATAATTGAGAAAAACATTTTTTTTTTTCTTAAATTTACCCAGAAAAATGCCTGTGGAATATCCTTTGGCAGTAGGTTTTTCTTGCCTGTCAGAGTGCAGCGGGAAGCAGACTCCGTTGCGTCCGTAATAGTTTCCAAACACATCCTCGTTCATTAGGGGCACGGCGGCAATAATGAACCCCAGCAGCCAGATAGAGGCCAGGACCACCTAGCAGCGAGAGGACAAGCATGTTGTTAGAATGTCAGACACTTCAAATCCCACTGACTAATAATCCCAGCAGCAATGAGGATTCAGCTGGAGAACGGATAAACTAAAATTAACACGGCACATTAAGGGAAGATTAGGGTTGAGAAGGAAGATTCAGCAGCAAAATTCAATGAAACGGCAGTAATGCCTGAACTTGTGCTAAGTTTTCAATTTCAATAAGAAATTGTATTTATTTACATTTCATTTACCATTTGGGATCTTAAGATTATTGAGGTATTTCACTTGTGCATGGGGAGTGGAATGTGCCTTTTTGAAAAATGAACATTCATTTCAATGCAAATTTTCATTACTCTTTCAGTTTTGATTATTAGTTCTTAATTTGGTGTTTGATTAGAGCTGAGATACTGCAAAATAATAAGGTTTGGATATTCCAGTTTAAACTAAGTCCACTGGAGCAGAACCCTTACCACACTAAAACCCCAATAGCACATTATTTCCCAAGAAAACCAACAACATCACAGCAAATCCAATGTTTTGACACCATAATTATCTCTTATAGTTTTATATACCAAACTCATAGAACCCCGGTGCTGTTTCGATAGAAATCAATCCAATCAAAGTTAGCAGAGTTTTCTTTCTTTCTCCGTATATGTGTGGTATAGCTCACCCCAGTCTGAAGTTTGCCTGGCCGCAGATTGCTGAAGGGAAAGACGATCACCAAGAACTTTTCCAGCGTCAGGTAGGTCAGGAGGAGAACCGACACCTGAGAAAACACTCGTTAAAACTTTTATATCCATTTATTTCCCTCCAGATAGACTCTGGCTTTTGATCGAGGTCATGTGTTTGAAACTGGCTTCAGACAAACAATCAAAACAAAACATGAATCTGCTTTTAAAGCTGTCACAGTCCAAATCTAGCCAGGAGAAAAACTGGAAACGTCTGTGTGTGTGAGTGTGTGTGTGTGCGCATTCAGGGACTTTTACAGAAACAATTTGAGACTTGAATCTCTTCATTAAATGCAACTCCGAGCCGAGTAACATTAGCCTCTAAAATTCTCGTCTTCTCTGATGTAAGTTTGGAAATGCAGTGTTTAATTAGCAGTGATGTGAAATTAAGATGTTTTTATTTAGTTTTTTGGATACAGACATAAGTGCGTATACGCCATTAGGGATCTGACCCGCTTCAACAACATATGACGTATCAGTGATTACACATTTGCTCGTCAGTGTCATTATTAAATCCAATTAAGGGTTATGGGGCCAAAGAAATGTCCCACTTTATGTCACATTGACGCCCAATAGGTTTCCGCTTGAGTTGAAGCATTGTTCTGCATTCGCAGAAAGAGATTTGCGAAGAACGAATTGTGGTATATAAAGAGCTACATGCATTTAAAATGCATAGGCTCTGAACAGGTCACTGCCTTTAGGCATATCACACTATATTATAATTTTAAATAGATGATATTCAATTCCTCTAATGAAAAAAAGAACAGCGCCAGAGCCAAGTTATTGTACTATGGTGGCCAATATAGGATTAATAATAAAAAAAAAGACTTGGCATTATTTAAATATATGTCCCTGAAGGAAGGTGACACAATGGTGAACATGTTCATTGTTTCTTGATAAAAATATAGCAAACATTTATATATCTACCCCTGCATGGTATGACCAAATCAAACATGCATGTGTCTCTGTCTGTTTCTATTTTGAGGTTGAGTGGAATGTCTATATTGAAGTTACCTCTGAGGACAGCATGGCCAGAAATCCAATGGTTCGGCACTCCACGCTCTCCATCCAGAGCAGGGCATTGCGATTGTACTGGCCTCGAAATTTAACATCGAACACTCCGACGAAGAACAGGTAGACGCCCATGAGGCAGTCTGCACCTGGATGATAAGAGACAGTGACATTCAGTGCATGAACCACTTTTAACAGGATATGTGGGTTCTCTGGTGAGGTCCAGCTGTCAGCTGCTGGTACTTCCTGCAGCCACACTTAAAAAAAACACTCCGTAAAAGGTATGCAACAATATTTCTAAAGTAAGTGCTTAGATGGGACACACAAGAACTGAACTGTACTCTTGACAAAATGTCAATAGTTTTTTTTTTTTTTAATCTTTAATATTGTGACACAGATGTAAAGCTTCTAAGAATAACAGGATTCAATGTAAAGTCTTTTTTTTCCACTTCTAAAAAACAAAAACAAAAAATCAGTGCTCATCTTTGATTTATAAAAACCAGAGTGGTCCCTATGATGGTGGGAAACCGCAAAAATTGTGTTATTATAAAAAAAGAGATACAGACCGGCTCCTCTGATGCCTCATTTCCCAAATGAACATTCTGCCCCAATAATGTGGTTTATCTTTTATTGCCCTGTAAACCCACTGATCCACATCCTTTCCTTTAATATCTAGTTTGTCGTCTCCTGGACTGAGAATCAGAAAACCACTTTTCACTTCATCATTCACAGATAAATGAATACATAGAAAAAAATATGTAATAGGTGTAATGGTTAACGCTAACTTTATCTGACACAGTCAGATAGTACACATGCTCTTTTTGTGTATTTCCTCATTTGGAAATAATACAACATAAAATAACAAACTTAAACACACTCCATTTTTGGAGTGTTGTTACTCACAGCAGAGGACTTTGATGCAAGCTGCGTGCAGATTGTTCTCAGCCCGGATCAGCGACCTCATGCCGATGACCAGGAGGTTCCCAAAGCACGTGATGAAGGCCATGACCCAGACGGACACCCGCAGCACCACGTTGGCCAGGAGGTCCTCGAAGGACGATATACCATCCGTGTTGGGCTTACAGGATCTGACGTGAGGGGCGTACGAGCAGTACTGGAACTTTTCAAAGTATCTAGGAGAGAAAAAGGAGTGGATAAAAAAAAAAAAGGACACAGAGGAAATTAAAAAAGATATTGTGTTTCGGTGATTTAGTGATGTGTGAGGATTGTACTGACATGTGCGACAGGTTCTTCATCGGCAGAAACATCTTCGTCTGAATGTCTGGGATCTCTATTCCTTCCAGTGCCCTATAGAAACAGAGTGCACTTTCATCATTACACAGACTGCAGCGAGCGAGCGTGTGCGTGCGTGCGTGTACTCACAAAGATTGAAGCTGTTCCAAATGGTTGAAATGGCTCGGGTGAATGTGGAGAAGAGGATTGTGGGAGATATTTCTGCAACAAGCGACAGATGGTTGGATTATTTTTGTTCCTTTAAATAATATGCCCACTAGTTTAGGTATACAGCCCTTTGTCCATGTTTCTTCTGTTTGTGATATAAACTCTAACGTTGTAACAGTATAAATCATAATTTTAGTTCTAATTTAAGTTTTAACAATGTCAAAGTCTTATCATTAGTTCTACATAAGTAGAATAAATGTCATAAATTAGTCAAATATAGTAAAATCATCATTCATCGCAACACTCGGAGTGATTTAACGTTGTTGTGCCACCGGCTGTATATGTTCAGTTTGGGACACGGGGGGGTAGTGTTCCAGTAGATTCATACCCCTTCTCAGAAAAGTGCCAGTGGATTCACAGATTACTGCAGCTGGCAACAGATCACAACGCCCCTGTCTCCATGTGTGTGCGTGGTCACTTTTTGTTGGTGTTAGCGTATGTTTGGAGGACCATTATATTTAGATGTGAACTTCATTGCATGTCTCACATGTCTCTGTGGGGGTATTTTATATAATCATTATATTACATATTTATAAATGGTTCCTGTTCCTCTAAGTGTAATAATGTAATCTGTGTCTAATCTGTGTGTTTCAGAGAGTTTAAAGCCGGGAAGTTAAGGTAAATATAACCATGCCTTGTCCGTTTTCTTAAAATAAATGTAATTTGTGTTCCAATGCCTCACGCCTACCACTAACAAATGGTTCAGAGCTCATTAACTTAACTTAACTTAACTATGATAGCCTTATTCATGAGGTGGTCCTCTTCCCGGGCAGCAAATACTAGTTCATATTTCTACTGGAACATAACAGATAGACAAGATATTCATATTTTTTATAAATGACTGACTCAACCAGACTAAATCTTTGCATATTTCCATCACACACAGCCCATTTATTTCCTGGGATGTCCAAGATGCAGATTACCTCGTGTTTTCATGGTGACGGGACCATCTACTCCTTTTTTGATATTTTTATTCATTATTTATCCGTTCACAGCAATGGAAGCGAAGCTATTTGTCACAGTGGAAAAATAAATCAAAGCGTTCTATCATAATAGTGTCATTAACTATAAAGGAGAATCTTGCTTAAATATCTCAATAAAGTGTGAGTGTCATCACAGATTAATTAACATAGATTTTCACATGCTAAATGTTATGATAGCAAAAACTATTGGAGTATATGTAGGATGTACATCTGATCTTAAATATTTCCCACCCATTATTATTTCCACCCAAGACTGGGGGTCTTTTCAAAGGTCACTGTATGAGCTTTTTGTTCTGCTTTAAATCCACTGAAACCACATCTCTGTTTTTCTTGCATAATTCTTTCTTTTAGCATTCTGAGTTTTAATGTTCCTCTCCAATGGAAAGGCGTAAACGTAGTGAGATAAAGTTATGCTCTGTGAATTCAATCATGGCACGAGATCTAAATAGTGTTTTATTCTCCATTTGACCCTGATTCCTTCCCGTTATAATCCTCAGATAATGAGGCACACCTCTCCTCGGAGCCTTTTCAAGTTACTCACAGTTTGAGGAGAGATTTGGAGAGGCTTTGAAAGGTGCTTTTTGGCAGCTCTCTTATCCTGTTGCTGGACAGATTCCTAAACAGGATGAAAGAGAAGAAAAAAAAACAGGAAGGGAATGAGACAAAAGCAGAGTGAAAAACGGGCAGATTTACTTTAAGTTATTCATTATCAAACATGAATACTGCCAATAGCAGGCAACAAAATCAAAACACATATATTCAAAGTGTCCATGCAATTATCCCAGCATCTTAAAGAGCCCAAATTTCAGTTTTTCAGTTTTTATTTTTCTGAAGAACTTGCAGGTGATCAAATTAATAATTACTATTGGCTACTGTGAGCAGTTTACTTTGCATTAAAACGCACTTTAACCAAATGAAAATGGAATATAATACAAAGAATTCCGTAATCCATACGAAACGTGGTGTCATGGTTCGAGTTTCAATCTCACAATGGTTGAGACAATCACCTGACCTCCTCCATTCACCTTCTCGTCTGTTCTTGTTTTTTTTTACTTTTCACTTCAGCCCGATTCTTCCACTTTGTTTGCTTGCTTGAATTCTTGAATTGTTGTTCTTGTATTCTAAATAAAGACTCTTCATTTACATGAGGCCTCCTGAGTGGTGCTCCTGGGTCCTCTTTTCCTGAGAACCTTGACCGTGTGGTTTCAGCCGCTGATGATAAACAGCAGTCCCCATAGTTTGATCAGTCTGTTTTATATAAAGAGCAGGAAACTAAATATTGTGTTGATCATGATAAGACCTTCGAAATGAAATGCGTAGAGCTGAAAACAAGCTGCTACTTTGTTTTCAGTCACCATTACAATTTTTTCCAATCTTCCTGCTGTGTTCACACATGGGCTCGCTCAGAAATGTTGAATGAAATTTGTGCGCGAAAATTTGCGCGACTTTTGCGGACATTTGCGTTGTCACAGGCAGCTCCTCGCGTTGACGTCTTCCGTGCGCGTCTGAAATCAGACCGTGATTGAAGGGGGGGTCCCTCAGACCGCCTCTTTGTGTGATGGTGTGATGGGTGGGAACGAGAAAGAAAACAATGTGTTGTTTTTTTTACTCACAGTTCAGCCAGCTTCCACAGGGACTGGAAGGTGTTTTCAGGAACCCTCCGTATCTTGTTGTCCATCAGTAACCTGATGAGGAGAGAGCAGCCGGCAGAAACCGTGACTTAAGTGTTTTCTCCTTTGACATAAAACCTTTTTTTTTGTTGGTCTCGTACTGCCACACAATCACATATTCACCATCGGATGCGTCCAATGAAGACAAAGAGCAAACCACAGGGCATATGGCAGATAGACACCTTGCTCAAAGACCATTTTAAATGAGGCACAAGCAAGCATTTAATCCACGTCCCAGGGTCTTACGGCTGCCACCGTGCCCCCTGCCGATATTGTGTTGTTCAATCCTTTACATCTTTAAGTAAATCATACTGCGCCGTTGCCAGGACATCATTGGCTCCCCAATACCAAGCTCCTCCTACCGTGCCGGGCATGACATCCCGATTGGAGCACCTGAAGCGGGAGGCAGCTCGTCAACCGGGGCGCTGAGACTGCAGCCGCCGCGTACCCCTTGCGTTGTTAGTTGCCAAACTGTTGTTGTTAGTTGAGGTACTCGTTGTGAGCCTTTGTATCTTAGACTGGGCTAATTTAGCTCTATTGTACTGTTCTCCCTGTTGTTTTGGTTATTTGTTACACTGTAGGTGAGGGTTTTGTCTATTTAGGTTATATTTGTTTATTTGTTTTAACGGCACCAATTAGGCCCCTTCTCCCTTAGTTAAGTGTATTATTGTTGATAGTTTTCTGTTATTAAATGACTTTCCTTAACCACCTACATCTGGTTTATGTTCCTTCCTTCACCCCTTGCGAGCTGGGTCGTAACACAGGGTCAAACTGTAAACTCTCGTAATCCCATTTACATCAGGTACAAAGTTCACTCTCATTATGAGCGCTCAGTACTCACTGAATTTATCAACTTTATAATCTTAAGGAGCAATCACAGCGCTTAACACTATGATTCACCTCCACCCATGCACATGCACGCACACACACATCTAGCTTAAGAAAACATCAATCTGCAGCCAGTAAAAGAAAAATGGAACACCAAGGGAGATCCTGTTTCTGTTTTTAATTGGAATGCACTTTATCTATGTTGCCGTGAAAGCGTATAGCTTTAAAACACCAGTCTGTCGTTAATGTGGTCACAAGCAGACAGATTTGTGACTCAAATCAAGACTGAGAATGTGTAAGTCTGTTATTTAAAAAAAAATCAGATGTCAGCTCTGAAATCCTGGAAAGGTTTTAGACAGGTACGGGTGCAGGCTACATTTCCTGAGGCATATAATCTGCGTGTAGTTTGAGCTTCTGACATTTCCACCGACGTTCCCCTGTGAGATGGTTTTACAGTCGTGTCGAGGCACAGTATTTAAATCAGGTTTCTGTGCTACTGTGTTTGAGGAATCTGAAAATGTCATGCATGCAGGGACTCAGAACAAACCTTGATTTCTATGATTCCCCTTAATCTGGGTTTAGTGTTTATTTGTCTAATTTCTTTTTTTTTATTGTAATTTTTGTTGCCTTATGAAATAAATAAAAGTTCACAAATGAGTCTGGTGTGTGTATGTGCGAGAGTGAAAGAGAAGTGAGGTCAATAAATAAATTAGAGGAAAAACGTTTTGAGATAACAGATTCAAAAAATGTTTAACTAGGTTATTAGTAATACCGGTAATATTAAACTGTACTCTACTTGAGGAAGTACAGTTGCTGGGATGCATAAATTAAGTCAATGATTTAATATTTTTTGTCTCAGGTTTAAATATGAAACAGAAAAGGATTATCAAAACCAGATTGTGTTTATGCACCGCTGAGGTTCTTGAGACTAAAGAGATAGACAGAATAAGCAGAAGCTTCCCAGAATTTCGACGTCACTTAACTGAAAAATTCCTGTTTTTCTACACTGAAAAGTTACAATATTCATTTGTGTCTTCAGGAGATCCATTGTCCTACGAATGTTGTGGTTGAACCTCCCAAAGTCAAAGACTGCTCGATATTTAACTCAGCAGTATTCAATTTCAAAAGTTTAAAACTAACTTTAAATGACTTTGCAAACAGCAGACCTGGGAAAAACTGTATGAAAATGAATGTTATACTCACAAAACCTCCAGCTTGCTGCAGGTCCTCAAGATGGAGTAGTTCAGGGTTTGAATCTGGTTTCCCTCGAGATCCCTAAAGGGAAATGGGATAAAGAACGTGCTGAGACATGTGAAAGTTTCTTATAATACTTAGGAAAAATTAGGAAAAAGAAATACTGTCGTTTAACATTTGTCTAGAGTTTGTGTATATGAGTACTACAAAAAGAAAACATAGAATGAGTGATTTGTTGGCTTTGGAATTTCAAGAAGAGGCTATGATTTTTTTAAAAGAGAGAAACACTGGCTATAGATAACATGAGGCCGTTATGATCTCAGATGCTCTCGAGGCTACACTGGGACCAAAAATATCTGGTCGAGCTGACAGAGCGAGCGTGGTTACATCTACGGAGGACACTTCACCTCTCCTGTAGTCAGGAGGAGCACTCATCTCAGCCTGTCACATCTGTCTACCAGGACACAGAGTCACACACCTCCGTCTATCCGCTACATCATTCAGAGCACAGGCGTTGCGTACACACACACACAATATGACTCACAGCCAGTCCAAGGCAGGCATGTGCTGGCAGAAGCTGGGGTGAGGGAGCTGCTGCAGCGAGGTGTCCACCATGGATCTGACGACAGAAAGAGAGGGAAAAACACTTTACTGCACAACAGCAGGAGCTCCCATCGCAGAGGGTTTCCATCTGTAATACCTGCAAATGAGATCAGTGGCTTGTTCTTGAAAAATAGAGAAACAATCAGCCAAATGTTGAAGCGGCAGCTGCTACAGAGCCATTGGGACTGGTCAGTTTCACAGAAAGGAAATAAAAATGTGCATATTTTGCATCCTCGTCTAATTCAGAAATGAACGGATGAAACCAAAAGCGAGACACATGGTCATTGGGTCCAGCAATCTCTGCTGGGAGTTCAGAACTCCCAGAGCTAGCGGAGATATGCCGTTCATCCTCCAAACAGAAAAATAAGGACATGCATGGTTATCTGATGTGGGACAAATATAAAAAAATAAAATAAAACTCTGAGCGACTGAGTCGAGCGGAATGACGAACAGAGGTAAACAAAGAGAGCAGAGAACCCAATCTGTGATACAATCTGCCGGACACAGAATGAGATCTGAGAGGACGGAAAGAGATAAAAAAGAGAGGTGCAGGTGAAGACAGAGAGACTATAACGTGATGAAAGACTTAATTCATTTTATTAATTTTTTTAAATTGCGCTTTATATTTCTGTGTAAATGTGCTCCAGAAATGTAATTTAATTTTACTTGATTTAAACGTTTGAAATGAAGAAAACTAATCAGCCGGTGTCAGACTGACTCCCATGATACTCGATCACCATTTCACCAGTAGAGACATGACGGAACATGTAATGAGGTGTGAGATTTAGAAATAAAATATATTAACAGAGTATATTATCTGAGCATTTGGAGGTGTTTGAATGATATACGTTTTCCCTTTGATGCACTAAAGTCAACCACATCTTCCATTTCGGAAGACGCAGGAAAATCTTTGAAATTCGACTTCGGTCAAGAATAAAGAGAGGTGGAGGATGTTGAAGAAAAAAAAAAACAACGCAACTCACAAATACACGAGAGACTGGAGGCCAATGAACGTGTCCTGGGACAAGCTTCTTAGCGGGTTATGATCCAACATCCTGGAACAAAAAAAGAAATGAGAGTTTATTCTTGTTTTCATAGGTATCTGTGAAGTTGTCTTATATGTGAATAAGCTAAAATGAAAAGATTAACAAAAGATCCGAGGTGAAAGATAAATTCTCCTCTCTCATCTCAGAAGTACGAGGATAAATCAGGGAGGAGATTGGTTCAGAATAGAGAATAGGAACTGTGAACAGCCTCGTCATTCTCAATGCGTTGTGTTGCATGAGAGTGGCATTGAACTCCCCATCGAACAGGGAGAACTGAACAAAGAAGAAGCACCCTTCACACACATACACACACAACACGTGTGGGCGCACACTAAACCACAAACAGGTCCCACAGAGATACTTTTCCATATGAAAAATCCATTTTCCAGCACAGAGCACAAAAATCATACTTTAAACTAGACTGCATGTGTTTTTATTCTAGTTCTTCTTCTCTGGCTGGGAGCCACATGTCACTGCTTGAGGGCCTGACTAAAGCGACATCAGCTCCTGTGTAGCTCATTCGTTTATTTTTGGGAGTAAGAACGATTTTATTCACGCAATTAAATTGGTAGAAAGACCTAATGGACTAAAACTCTTAACTAATAAAATGATCCACTTCTCTTTAAACATTATTAGACAAACCACATTTTTTATTATTATTATTACCTAATCTGACAAACATGTGACCTGCCACTGCTAACGTGTGCCTTTAAATGCAGTCTTTTATATTTCACCAATTACACGGTGTCCTTCCATCTACAATGATCCGCATGAGTGTGTAACACAATAACTTCCTCAAATGTGTGCGTCTGTGCTACTCACAGCCACTCTAACTGGTGGAGATCCTTGAACACCCCTGGACTGAGTGAAGATATCAAGTTCTCACTGAGAAACCTGTTTCAAACGGGGCATAAAAAAACATAACCAACAGTCATTACGTTTTAAAATAGTATGGGAAACAATTCACATAATCTATCAAATATGAATATGAAACCCGGGACGCAGATGAATGACAACAAGTGTTGTTGAGTGGACTTACAGCCTCTTAAGGTTGTGCAGGCCGCTGAAGGCGTGTTTGAACACAAACTGGAGGCTGTTGTTTTGCAGAAACCTGAGAAAAGAGGAAAATAAATGGAGAGCGAGAAGTGGAATGGTAATTGGGACAAACTATTGTTTTGTTCTTTCACCTGAAACTCATGAATATAAACATGGTCCACACGCACACAAACATGTACACGTCATCGCCTCGAACGTAATGTCAAAGTGATTAATAACCTTGTTTTTTTGAGTAATATCATAATTATCATCCAGTGCACAATCACGTATTTCCTCTTTTTAGACCACCATGACAGGGTAAAACACTAATCAGCATATTCTCCACAACATCACACAGAGAACATTTATCTGCAGGGAACAATCAGACGCCCAGGTGGAAATTATGCGAACTTCAGATTCACAATAATAATACACCAGCATTCACTGACCTTGGGTTTTAAGTTAAGATAATGTGTATTATTATTATTATTATTATTATTATTATTATTATTATTATTATTATTATTATTATTATTATTATTATTATTATTATTATTATTATTATTATACCCTGATCGAGATATAGTAGGCTACATTATGTTGTGTGACATTTCACACTGTGTATCTGGTTAAAGCAAATTATGGGTAAATAGTGTCTCATCATGAATGTGCAAATTCAAAATGATGTCAAAAATGTATCATCTGACGCCATGCAGTGCAAATGTAAATGTCTATGTGGGCTTCACAGTACTGAACCAATGAAGTAAACCAAAATAAGTATCCCCCAGTGTTCCACCAGAGTTAGATGCATCAATAGGATGCATTGCAATAATAAACAGGAACACCCTGCAAAGGCTCAGGTACAGTAGTACTCACAGTCTCTGTAGGGCAGAGTACTCTGAGAAAACAAAATCCGGCAACACTCGGATCTCATTGCCCCTCAGCGACCTGTAACAGAAGCCATCAAATGCACATTAGAGTAAAACACAACACACACATACACATAGGGAGCAGACGACCAAAGGGCTGCAGCGTAATGTGCAATAAACAGACCAAACTCTCTAAATCGCTGCTGCTCCATTCAAAAATGTAAAAAAATTAATAAAAAAAAAAAAGCTCTTGCAGTAATAGAAGCATCACTGTCAGAGTCGGTAAAGTAAGGACCTGGAGAGAGTCCGCTGTCCTGGAATTTGGAAAGTTCACCGAAAGGACACAAACACAATACCAGCGATGCAGAAACTTTCACAGCACCAGACACCTTTCCCCTCACAAAGAAAGAAAAGATTTATCAAAGGGTGGTAAGGTTTCATCAGATCAAGCCCTGAACCATGAATAAAAAATCGCTTGTAATTTAAAAACAAACATAAAAAGGTCACATGGTATAGAACCCAATCACATCATCTTTGATTCTATTTGCATTGGATTTGATAACCTTCCCTCCTGGCCTTGATATATCACATTCCGAGAACGAAAGGTCACAGTGACCTTGACTCGAAAGTTGGAAAAAAATCCCTGAAGACACTCCTAAAAAATTCACATTGATGAGAATGGGACAGACAAAAAGAAAAACCCTAAGATGAACGCCCCTGGCTACAGCTGTCCCCTGTAAGAGGATCTTTTTTTTGTGTTTTTTGTTATTATCAAGGCTGTATATTAAGGTCAGAGAAAAAGTCCTGAACAAGGAATTTTATATCATGTATAATTTATGAAGCTAAAAAGAAAAGCACTCTCGAGGACCCAGACGAGTGAGGGAAGAGAAATGAGATGAAAAAAACATGCATCAACCTTTGATATATGGTTGTAAATCAGCAAAAAAAACATCCACTTATAGTATAATAGTAGATTCAGTTGAAGGGACACTTGTCTGTCGGATGGACAAAGCCCTTCCGGACTGCTTGAGTTAATTGATGTGTTGAGGTTCTCTCTTAATTGTTCTCTTAAAAAAAGAAGAATAACGTGCAAAGAGAGCTAAAGGTCTGATCTCCCACTGAGTGGGTGGAACAAAAAGCCCCCCCATCAGCTTTTGAGTGTAGATTGTTCCAATAGAATCTCAAACTGTTCTCTGAGTCAAAGAGGATTTAAGATAAGAGTTGTGTTTTAATCTATCAAAAAATATATATATATTTACATATTTATCTGCGTATATGCAGTAGATAAATGGCTGACGGGACTGAGATTTATTTTCTGGTCAGACTAGCAAGAATGCCAGATAGAGAGGAAACTGGCATATTAATGAGTGTGCCAATATAAATAATAGACACATTTAAATTCCACTTTCAAAAAATCAAAGGTCGAGGATGTGTTTCCAATTACGGAGTGTCCACTTTCTCATTCTGAGGAAGTAGCCGCAGACATTTGGACCTCAGAGGAAAGCGAATGACCTCCGGCAGAACAGAAATGTCTCCCCAAAGATCCCGGTGTTTGCCTCGTAGTTGTTGAAGTTGTTATTATCTTGTTGTGGTCGGCTGGAGACTACGTAACAAAATCTGCAGTGCTAACAAGATAAAACTGAGGTCCTCATTCAATAAGGTCATTATATAAATGACCACTCGGTATAATCATGGATTATATATTAATGAAGCACGATATAACTGAATGTTTGCCTGTGTGAGAAAATGAAGAAACTTGCATTTTATAAAAAGCATTCAAAATAAACACGTTGTTAAAACTAACACTTAGATGCTCAGGAGCTCGTAAGTGTCTTTTTCTCAGGAAGCAAATCAATTGGTAGTGTGAAGCTTTTTTACTCTGAGACCAAAGTAAAAGGGAATGGAAGATTAAATCAACCAATTAAATGGCAAACTTCAAAGAGTCTTCAGACGCAGAGAAGGGGAGGGAGAGATGAGTGCCAGGATTATAATTATTCAAATTACCCATCAAGAAAGTGTGTCTTATGATTGAAAAACATATGTTTCATCTTTTTTTAACGTTAAATCAGAGATAATGTCAGGAGGAAAGAGGGATATCAAAGAATCAGCTATCAATCAGGCAGTAAAGAGTATGTATATACCCACAGCACAGAAGGGAAGGTATAAACGAGATAGTGCTGCCTGAATCAAGTACATATAGTGCTTAAACTGTATTAAATTCATTTCTGTTAAAATGACATTGGGTAAAATAACAAAAATCCTTAAATTTGATTTGTTTTAAAGTCACCAAATATCACGAAAAACCGAAACTCAGAATACGAGAGAATATGGTTTTGTGCTGAGGTTGTGATTGACCCCCCACCCCACACACACACACACACACACATACACACCCCAAGTGCTTTTTTGGGGAATTCATCCTGTGATCAGACTGCTTTTTATCCACTCTTCTTATTAACTCAGTGAAAAGCATTAATTCATGAAATGATCATCTTCAATACTTCAGCATGACTTGCGTTAAAAGAATTTCATTGTCTAAAAATAGGACAAAATGTTATTTTTTTAATTATCGGTCGCCCTGACTCCTCCTGTCCGATCTAATCTTGAAGCTGAAGTCAGCTGAGACTGGGGAGATTTTTTTTGTCCCCCAAAGAAAGATGTAAAACACACACTCACACACAGTTACAGGACAGAGGGAGGACACTTACAGCCAGGTGACGTTTGGAGACAGGGGCGGGACTTCCTGCAGGTTGACCTCCACACACTCCACGTCTGTCTGAATGCAGACGCAGCTCTCTGGATACTCCTGCAAGACTTATAAAATCAGAAAAAAATAAATAAATGTAATCTGTCAATCTTATGTATCAGAGATTCATTCCAATACATCAAGAGAAATCCATATTAAATATATATATATATATATATACTGTATATATATATATATATATATATATATATATATATATAATGATGCATAGCAACTCCTTGTGTCATATATATATATATATATTTATACACACACACAAAAGGTATGTGCAGTATAGTATTGTATAGTCACTATTATATAGTATAGTATAGTGTAGTGTAGTATTGTCCAGTACAGTGCAGTATAACAATAACATGGCATAATACTTAACAGTATAAGCGGATAAATGAAATAATGGAACACAAACATACACAAAGGATATAAGATACAAAATCAGACACGTTGACATAAATACTGCACACACACACACACACTTACAGCACTCATTGAGGAGGTCCAGAGAACTGGTGTCCTGGAGTGTTTGACCGAATAGGTCCGCCCATCCGATGTTGTCTCCTGCAAACAGAAATGAGGAGAAATAATTACCGGCGTAAACTTCTAATTGAAAGGGAAATGTGTTGCACTGTACAGGGGCGACAGAGCCAAAAAAAAGAGAAAGAAAAGAAAGGCTGTTAACACTGATGTTTTCGTGCAACTCCAAGGCCATTATAATGCCGTTGTTTGTGAAAGGATATTCAAAAACAACTCAACCATACTTCAAAAAATATTTGACAGAAGCCAACAGTTCAGATTCTGCATGGACTCTGGTTCTGCTGTAAATATCGCTGGATGCATTGTTATCTAAGTCTCGTGGTGACAAAGATCAATTCTGTCAGAACAGAAGAAAAGTTGTTCTTCATCAACACACATATTTTATTAATATTGAAAAAGCTTTTGTCTATGCGGCTGCCATATAAAAGGACTCCTCCACAGTTAGCTCAGACCTTTGCGTTATGCCTGGCTGAGTGTCTTTACTAATGGCCGCTGTGGCTTCTACTTAAAGGAGACGTATTACAGTGACAATCTGAGGCCTCACTGGCTTTAAATAATCATCGCCACCCTCTGATCAGCTGTAGATGTTTTACAGTCACACTGTGTGTGCGTGTGTGTAGGTGTGTGTGTAGGTGTCTGTGTGTGCGTGTGTGTGTGTGTGAATCTAACCTCAGCTTTTGGTCAGATACCCTTCACAGACTCCCTGACGCTGCAGTTCGTTAATAAAGAGCAGAAACAATGGGAGTATTTTTTCTACACTCGTGAGACCCAAAGCCTGCGACGGTGAAATGGAGCAAATTGTGTTTTCATCGATTGTGGTGCATCAGCATTGGGCTGCGTCGCTGCATATAAACCGGTTTCTCTAACAAGGCCTGACCTAACACCCCACGCAGGAAGACACCCTGGCTTCATATCTGCAGCACAATGTCATGGTCAGATGAACATCTTTTTTTTTTTACTCTCATTAGGTTCCAATATCATATTAGTAAAACCGCCCTCACTGTCAATATGAAGGTCGCCCAGCGTCTTTTTAGGGGCTGAGGCGCAGGGTGAGCGCTTCAAACTTTTCATTTTTTTCTCTTTGACCTGAAAAAACTGTTCTCTGTCTCTGTCTGCGCCATTTGTCTCTGTCGTCTGTGTTTTCATGACAAGCACCGACTCACGCACAGACACACACAGACCTATACACGCACAGGTGTGAAGTACGCCGCTGATACTTCCGAAGTTAACTTAGCAAACCACATATAAAGGTCAACATGCCTCACATTTTAAGATAATGATAAACTTCATTTTATTTATTAGAGAGAGAGTAAACAGCTGCTATACAGAACACACACACACTAACAGCAACAGGCGTGTTTACATCTTTCCAGTTGTACACTCGACTTAAGACGTTCAGCCTCCACGTTCAGAAACACAAAGGAAAACGTGCGTGAAGAGATATTGCACGCCCATGGGTGAGCTGCTGTTCCCTCTAACCTTTATTATGGCTGCAGCGAGCATGACAGCGAGGCCCCGGAGCGGGGGAAAGTAATACAGCACAAAAATGGATTTCTGGATGCCGGTTCCAAGGTACGACCAAAACAGCCCGGCCTGAAACCAATTTATGCTCCTTCTTGATAGAGGATATATATATAAAAAAGAAAACATGTTTTTTTTTGCAAACTGATTAAGAAATGTTCTACCTCACTCATTTTTTTCTGCTATAATACTGCTAGTTAATGATTATATAGAATATATATGAGGATGTTTTTTGTGGATGAGCTCGATTTTTAATGTCTCTGTTTTTTGACATGGTTAAACTCAGCATTTACATTCCCAAACATTATGGCTTCCAGTGGCAGCAGTTACACACCTGAGAACATCCCTTTCGTAGTTCATTTACATACACACACACTTACCACAGCGTCGCTCGTCGGCGCCGTTGAGACAGTCTTTGTGTCCATTACACTGCAAAGCCTGAGGGAGACACTCACTCAAGTTCCCACATGGGAAGTGGCCCAGGGGGCATCTGGCCTCCAGCTCCTCCGCCCTGCTGCCGGTCACCAGGGCTGCAGAGATAGAGAGAGCGAGAGGGATAACAAACAGGAATATTAATTATTATTATTATTAAGTATTTGCATTAGCATATAAGTGATATTATAAGTCATTTCTTTGTCATTTTATTTGAGAGTGGTATATTAATGGACTAATATTGTAAATGTGTTGACATTAAATTGGAAATAAAAAATAGGAGAAACGACCACAAAATAATTTAAACCAAATAAAGTAATGAAAAGAACAAGTCAAAAATAAGAAGAGACAAAAATGCACATAAATTGACTGCAAATGTGTATTTTCTAATCTGGGTATGGAGGACAAAATGGACTTTGTACCAGTCTCTACCCACGGGCCCATTTTTTCCACAACCATGATACATGGAAAACCTGTAAAGTAGCGCGACTAAACATAGAATAGATTCATCTTACACTCTCATAAAACTTTGAGATGGATCATTTAACAGCGCTTCACACACACACACACACACACACACACGAGGCGACTACAACACTCTGGGTATGCAGATTTATTTTGGCAGTAAATGTACGGCAGCCTGTTGCGTCACTGGCCTGTAAAAGAAATCTGAAAACTGCCTCCCAGCTAAATCAGAGCCCATGCTCATTTATTTCTTTCGACACAAAAAAATCTAAAAACTACCCTCGTTGCCCTTTGGTGGTTTACTCCAGCACTAATCAGGAAGCAATACTGTGTCATCAGTCCCTGTATATTTCTTCTCATGATGTCACAGATTAAAATGCTTTTGAAAGAACAGCGAGGATCATGTGGGAAATTATCCAATTACAAATAAACGGATTATTTATGCACCAGAGTAGCACGCCACTTTTAAAATATTGTTAGATGCAACAGTATATTTTCCATTTATAGAGGTTTCTTTGTCTATCATGACTTGAATGTTTTTCTCTGATATAATTATTATAATCATTACAATTAGTTGTCTTTTGTTTAAAGAATGTGAGTGCAAACAGATCTGATTTCCCACAGAAGGAGCCACACTGTTCTGGTTTGTGTCTGAGCAATCTATAAACTATAAACTCGTAACACCATTTCTAAACAGCCGACGATGTATCAGGAAATTCCACAGACCAATCGAAATTAAGCAGAAGGAAAAAGAACACGATGAGAGCAAAAAACTCTGAGAAGAAGAAGGGGTCGAATGATGGACAGCGTGTGGCTACGAGCTACCTGCTGCTTTATTAATATTCTTCATATGAGCTTAAAATATGTGTATGCATGAAAATCAGAAAAATACAAGCACTGAGAATGTTTCTTTAGAATATCGTGACTCCCAATTTCCAAACCAAAAATAGGAAAGGATCAAATTCTGAGTTATGGGATTGTGTTACTGATGGTATCATTGAGAGCCGAGCAGTGGACTTACAAGGACATGATTTCATTAGAGCGAGGGAAAGATACAGGAAAGAAAGAGAGATTGAAACAAACACACATGTGATTAAATGGCAACACACAATTCCCCACACTGACAAATAGCCTAAACTCTCCAACAAGATTGAAAGCAGACCCAAATGATGCTCAAACACAAAAACAGCCCCTTCTCAACTGCTGAATCTGCGTCTGCTACTCTTTTTGTGTTACTGCAGGTGGTGTCGTGCAGGTTTAAACTTCTCATGCATCCACTTCCACTTTCGGTAGACAGTGCAGTCTGATAGTGACACAATAGTAAGATCCCCTTTCTGCAGCCCGTTGAAAGAAAATCAATGTGTGGGCCACACGCCACGTCCACAATTACACACGCTTAATATTCTCTTTCCTCCAGGCTTATTATAATAAGAAATCATTTGTAATAGGCCATTTCAGTTGAGCAAAGAAAGTGATTAATTATGACAAATATTAAGAGCAACAGCGAAGATTCTGCATGCACTGAGGCAATAAAAATAGAAAAGACTGTTTGAACGAATATCCGAAGAGGCCGGGAGTGTGGCTCAGTGTGACACTCATCAGGCTGCTCTCTGCCACTGTGTGTGTCACAGCACCTTCACAGACACGCACACACTGCACGCCCCCCCCCCCCCCCCCCCCCCCCCCCACACACACACACACACATGAGGATGCTTGCATCATGTGTGGGTGTCTTCAGCTTGAGCCAATGATCCGTTTTGTACTTAACGCATCCATCATTCAAATCATCCATAATTAGGAGCAAATTATATTCTAAAATGACTCTGCGAGGATAAAGATGAGTGGGTCTTTTCTTGAGTGGGACAGTCAGATTAAAATGTGTCATTCGTTAGAAATACTGGGTCATTAAGGTCAAAACCAACGAAAAGCCAAAGTCTATCAATTCTGTGGTAATTTCAATTCTGGTCCCCTGATTCACAATCTGTGTCGACTACCGTCTCTCTCTCTCTCTGTAAAGACAGAAAAGTTCATCTGACACATGTAAACCGTCCTCATCCGACAGGGATGACACAGTCTGAATATGTAATCTATAATGTTTGGGGGAAGAAGACTGAAATAATGATCTGGGGGCCTAAGCCTCATTATCATTCCTCCCAAAGTTGCAGATCTGACTTCCTGCGAATGTTTCCTTATTAGTTATTCAGAAGAATGTGGAGCTTCTTCTCTAACTGGAACTGAGGTGTTGGTAGGCAACAATAAAGATATCTTAAATGTAATCTTCATCATACTATTCCCTGACTGATACATGATGTTTGGTTGTGTAGATTTCTGTGGTGGCATTATTTCAATTAAGTTTTTTTTTTGTTTTTTTTCGGTTTTACCTTTCTACTCCTCTACACTTTAAATTTGAATCTTTTACTATTTTTTTCTTTTCACAGCTTTCACAGATCGTTATAAAATAGACATTACAGATTAAATTACCCGACAGCTTTACTTCTCTACTGTGATAACATTAACATGCTGCCGACATGTCGATTATCGTAATCATTCTAATATCTTAAAATGATCAATTTTGTCCAATGAATATGTTGAAATTTCACAAAATCACATACATGTCTTTTTTACTTAATTGTGTGCCTTTTTATCTATCACCAAACAAAGTTTACCTTTTCATTATTAAAGAGAACAAAATCAATGACATTGACCTTGATGACACTGAGCTCATTTCCTCACCAATCCCAGCTAATTTTACAGAAGAGTCCTCTAACCTGATTGAAGTAGCGTGGGGTTGAGATGTGAACTGAACAACAACAACAGCAGCAAGTGAGATCAAAACAGAGCATCCGTCACGTCTGAGTCACTGTGTGTGTCTGTCTTTGTGTGTCAAAGGAGCCCTCATGCAACACCTCGTCCGACCAAACATCTCCCGACACTGAGTGAGATGTGTCACTGGGAGGTGGGAGAAAAAGTGCTGCCTATTGAATATTCCCCAGTGACTGTTTAGAATCCATGAATGAAACCGCTCTCCAATCGGCTCATGAAGAAGCATCTACAGTTTTCATTGTCATCATTTTTTTCCAGCCCACCTCCATTCCGTAAACAAATTCCCCAAAGACACAAGCATCCCGTCCAACTCAAATCACAGCGTTTCATTCCTTAATGCAAACCCAGCAAGCTGCATGAGATGAAAGAAAAAAAAAAACTCAAAACACTTTTCCTCAGCATTGCCCATGAAAATTAACATGAGATCGATCATGCAATATGAATACTGACCATGCACCTTGAGATTCAAATTGCCTTAAAATAATATGAATAATAGTACAGTTATAATAAAACAATGTTACACATTGGCAGAGTCCTGTCCCTACCTCTGATCTGAGCGTGGGTCAGCTGGACGAGGAACACGATGACAGGTAGCTCCATCCTGAGGAGCAGAAGTTTATCTGCGCTCACGTCTCTCCGTGTTCGGAGCGATGCAGGGTGAGCTCCCCCTGGACAGCAGACAGTCAGCAGCAGCCCTCGCTTGCTCCGTTGCGTTGGAATAAAGCCTACAGTTCACAGGAACTAAGTCACTGGCTGGTTCAGGTGAAGGAAAAGAGATGGAAGCAAATCCGAGCCGGCGCGTAAGAGCAGCCACATCCTCTACCCACTGATCCTTCTGGAGATCTCAGAGGAGAACCCCCTCCCTCCCTTTCTCTCTCTCACTCCCTCTCTCTCACACACACACACACACACACACACGATGCGCAACCCTAACCCTTTTTTTCGTACGTCACTGTGAATTCATTTTTTTTTTTACACTAACACATTGATTTGTGGTGCCCTCCCGCAGAGGCCGAGCAGACAAAAGTGTCAAATCAGAGGATAAAGAGCAGGTGCTGCAGGACGTACAGCAATCAGAGGTGAACCTCAGGATGAAGAGCTCAGTGACACACAGGTTGTTTTGTCTCACATTTACATTGTTTTTTTCACTACATATCAGGTTGATAGAATTGAGAAGTAGAAGTAAAAGGCAGCAAAGGTATTTTGCAATTTGAAAGTTCTTTTGTCCATCGAGTATAATGGGAAGATATTTGCTTTTCGAATTAGCAGATGGGTTCCAACTTTCCATCAAGTCTCCTCTGTTTGAAGAAGCCACAGGCAGGTGATGCACGGAGCATTACGTCTGTGAACAGCCTGGCTCTGCCCAAATGGCAGGAATTTATGATGGTTTACTGTTTACTGGCTTGTGCCACGGTGGCTGGCCTAAAAATACAGCACATAACCTGTGTCATACCACAACGGTCTGTTTTTTGCTAGGCTGGTATGTTTTTAAGCTGTATTAAATTAGGTGCTTTGTATAACTTGCATCTCCTTGTAGTGGCAGTATTAGTTTCACACTACTGGCCCACTTTTGCCTGATGAATAGAATATCAAACGTAACCCATATCAAATATCGTCCTTTAATGCTAAATTATAAGCCTCCTTATAACAACAGCGTCCTATTTCATGGCGAAACCGCTACACCGTTTGATGAAAACTTTTGCAAGTGACCCAAACCAATTCATCCGAAAAGTAAAAAAAAAAATACGGAAGGAAATTCTAAATATTTGATTTCCTGTTGGGTAAGGCCTTTGTCTTTATTTGTGTTGGATGAGTTTCTCTTGAGAGACTCTTATTTTCAGATAAACAGGGATCCTAACACAGGTCACGTGGAGCCACAGGTGAGGTGAAAAAACATTGTTCAGACCCATAAGCCAGCGCGTGTTCTGATTTATAACCAAATCAAATCAAAGCCGTGAAAACTGTAAATATAATACTTGTCCAGATGATTTATTTCACATTTCTGTGACAAGCACAGTGTCCGTTTGGAGGAGCACAATATTTTAAAATGGATTTCAACCGTGGATTCTTTGAGAAACCCAACCTAAATAGAATTGGAGACGTTTGCCTGTGATGCATACATTCACACATAATTCACACCCTCTTCTATGATCATAATAGTAACAGCAGGTGTTATACATGTTTTTTATCGAAGCCAAAAACTCGCAGGAGGTCAAAAATGGGCCGGAAAAACAAAGTAAGGAGAAAAGGGCCAAAAAGCTACAGCTGGGATAGCAGTCTGTAAAAATAGAACCACTCAGGAGCTAATGAGAGAAAAGGGAACTGGTGAGAAGATGAACAGGTGGGCAGGCAGAGAGAAAACGAACAGCCGGTGAGGGAATCAGAGATACGATCTTCTGGGGACGATGATAAAAAATTCCGGACATGCGGCATTGGGTTCTTTCACATTTACATTAAGTTACGCTGATCAACTCAAACACGTAAGATTTCATCAGGAGTGTTTACGCCTCGTCCATATCTGTGGAAACTTGCGCATCCCCTCATTTTTCTCAACGGAACATAACCTGAATATTAACCAGACCCCTCAACACAGGCGAGGTCGTATTTCATTCCACCCACTGCCATCGCTTCACCATTACACACAACTCAAAAAGTACAGTGTGTACTTCCCCCGATGGCTAAGACAGGAATATTAAATAAAGATATAGAACCTAAAAAAAAAAAAGTAATAAGTATATGTAATAAGTAATTGTATTTTTTTTTTTTTGGAACAGAATTGTAGTATTGTTTATATTACTTAACTATAAGACCGTATACTTCTACCAGTTGAATTTTGAGAGATTTTTTTTGACACCCGCTTTCATTACAAAATGTTACGAGCGCAGTGTCACCCATTTCATTACATTCAGTTTGAAATATGCGTTGTCCTTGTGGCCTCAGCTGGAGTAGAGCCTGACAAAAACGGAGTGGACAAAATGACATTAAGTCATAAAAGAAAAAAAAAAAAGGAGCAACAAACCAAAAATCCTCGGCTTCTCCTTCCAAATTAACATAGAGAGTGAAAACAGAGAAATTAACTTTAGCCAGGGATCAAGCCTCTCCATCTGCCGTGGATAACGGAGGACAAATGTGCGCAGACCAAAAGCGGTTCACCGCACACAAAGCCGCGTAATCGCGTAGTTAAGGATAAAAGGAATCAACATGTCGGCTGATGTTTATTCATACAGAGACTGTCAGCAGCTGGAAGAGGAAAACCGTTTAATTTCAGTGGAGAGAAACATTTGCATTGATCAACATGTTAACTCCGGTGAACTGAAAACATCAATTGAGACCATTCTCCTCCCTTATTATTCATTATTCATCATCAGGATGCAACAGTGGCTGTCTTTTATCTTTTGTATCATTCTCGTAAGGGCGAATATTATTAGTCTGGATCGGGAAAAAGGTCAAGTTCGTTAATCCGAAGCAATGGATGTGCAAATAAATTCGATTCGTGGATTTAATTCACCACCTGAATCTCACACACTTCTCTAACCATAACCCATGCCCTCACTTCTAGGTATCAAACTCTGACGTGGAAGTACGTGGAAGATTCACTGGCACGCACGCACACACGCACAAACACACATATACAGAGCATTGCCTCAACAGGAGATTTCATTAAAAGTGTGTAAGAGACTTTTTTCCTCTCGTTACCCCTGGGTCTGAAGCAAGGCGGCAGTTTCAATTAACATTTGGGGGGCTGAATTTACCCACGTGGCACAAATGTTATTAGACACGTTTATTCAATGTGAAACTGAAAATATGTTCCTTCGGGGGAGTTTTGGTGATTGGAAAATAGAAATATGTTTTTTTTTCTTTTATTTAACATTATATCTGCTAATGATTTGTTGATTAAAAAAGAAAATCAATCACAACAGCCAGGGACCGATTGGCTGAGGAAACACAGGCAGAAGCATCATTGGTTGTCCATTTTAATGTCAACAACGTGAATGAAGGGATATGGAGAGCGTGGGAAAGAAGATGTGATGGCGGAAATGAAAGGGCAGCATTTACACATCGAGCAAGAAAGCAAAATATAAGGGAACAGCCCTTCCCAATTCCAACATTTCTTATCACCCCAAACTTCCAGCTATCCATCAGCTAAAAAGCCAATGAAAAAAAACAAAAAACAGACAAGGTAGATCTTGTTAATGGAAGAAAAGTGATTATAACGCATCTGGACCAAACTGCAGTGGCCATTTTACCCACAATGTGAACTCATGTGGAGCTTTCCATAGATGACATGCAGCAGTTTGGTGAGTTTACCTTTCTCGGGGATTATCTGTGCACGAAGGACTGTTTCTCTGAAACAGATGGTAAAAAGTAGGACAGGGACCGTGGTACCAAATTATTTTCACATAAACTCCCAGAGATCTTCCCACTCATGGACATGACAACAGAGGGCTTGTTTAAATGCCATCCGACGAGTAGAAACTGAAATCTCATGTGACTTTCTGTTCCTCTGCTCCATAAAAAAAAAATGGTCGTAAAAATTGAGAAGAGTGAGCCATTTATTTTCTTACTATCTGTTCCTGAGATTTTGTTTCTCCAACAGTCACAGATGGATTTCCACTGACAACAAACTGACTTTCCCTCTCAGGTCAGTCGGCTCCTCAGCTTTCAGCCCACTACGACCTGAATCTCTGCCAGGATACTGCAAACAACTCAAACTTCACATTTTGGAGTCGCAGTATCATGGACGGGATACGAGACGTTTCCAGATTGTTTTATGAGCTGTGTAATATGGCGCGTGAAAGACTGTTAAAAGTTCCCTCGAAGAAACTGGCTTTCCTCCAGTTTGTTCTCCATCTAGCATCACCTCCATTTTGCTTCCTGAGCTCTGTGATTTTTAAAGTGAGTGGAAGATACAAGAACGAGGTGTGACAATGTGTGTGTGAGGCCAAACATGATCCTGGGTTGTTTTGTGTGTCATTTACAAAGGGATATTCAATATAAAGTACAGAATATTTATTCATAATTAGTGGCTGTTTAGGGATCTCTTATCTAACAGTTATTAAATGTCGTACAGTTTGGGGTTTGGAAATGACTTTTCCTCGAGAGTCACCAGCGGGTCGACACACACTACATGACACGAACCGCAACACCTTAATATTGTGATCACACAAAACAAAAAAAGCAGAACCTCTACTATACTTGGATTTGTTTTGAACTACTTGACTGACCCTCACCAGCACAAACTACAGCTGCTCGTCCTTCCCAGAGGGCTTGACTGTGTGGGAGACATTTTGGCCTGACGCTCACAGTAAGATAATTCAATAATGCGGCCAAGAGAACAATCAGCACTAAAACTAGAGGAAAATAAATGGCTTCTGCAGACAGCGCCACACCACAGTCACTGTCGCATGTGTGCAACCTGGGATTCAAATCATAATGACTATAGCCCCCTAACACTTATCACTACAATTACACACAATTTCATCTTTAAAGGTGACGCATCGAGACACAAACAGAGGGAGGGAGAGAAGCAGGGAGAGGCAATTTAAAGTTCAAATCTGTGGTCTCATTTAAAATGTCACAAGGCTCTATGCGATATATATTTTTACTTACTCTCAAAACTCACATTAATTCACTTCTGAATAACCTCAACGAGCAGCAGAATAACCTGAGGGAGTTAGACTAATCAGGCAGGGGTCTGAACATTCAAGGCTTTAAAAACAAGCAAGGAAATTCAGGAGTCAATTCTAACCCTTACAGGTGAAGCGAGAAGCGTAGCAGTGACTCAGTACCAGCGCCTGGGCCAGAAGGTATTATAATTGCTATAATTATATTACTAATGATTTCTTATTTGGAGTCAATTACCTGCAGGGAAATATTCATTTCAGTGAAGCAAGATACATCTGTGGTCATAAGTCCGCCCAAAGGTCAAGATATATATTATATATTAGGATGTTTTCCTATAAAATAGGTTTGGAAATAAGGGACTGTCCGTAATCTGAATGTGATTGACTGCTGAGTGTTTATAGTCCATTTACCATTTTTTTTTTGTCATTAGTCCATATTAACTTGCAGGAGGTCCCCGGGATGTGCTATTGTAACATGTTTACTGTCGCCGTGGAAACCGTGGCGAGTGAAAACTAGTTCTTACAACCCCTTCTGTCTGAATAGATAGTGTGTCGACGAGCCAAGAATTACAGCTGTCATGGTTAATGAGGTCAAAGTAAACCTGAAGAATGCAGACTGCGAAAGACACACAAAACTAGACAAACTGTAGTGATGTGGCTGCAGGTTCATTTACCAGGAGTTCCTCTTTTAATGGCCTCGTTGGAAACTTCCCAAACAAAGTGCGTGAGTGTGCTAGTGTTAAGAGTTCCTCTAAAACAGCATTTTTCCTTTAAAAAAGAATATTGTGGCAGGATTATTTTTTATCATCGATCATAAAATATAATGAATAATAAAAAAATGGGTCCAGAATAGACCCCGAGGAGCAATAACAATATGTTTACTTTTAACAATACTGGCAAGTCAGCACAAACTGTTTCATTTGGAAGACAAAACTCATAAATTACAGAAATAGCAGCAGGTTGCTTTCAGAGTGTCGTCAATTTTTATTATTTTTTTTACTGTATCCTGTCACCGGTTGTTCGTCACGACTTTTGTTTGGTTTGCCAAGCTTCAAAGAGAGATGACACAAGAGAAAGAGAGAAAGTCATAAACCATCCGTGGAATCCCAAAATATAATTCTTTGTTTTAGTGTCTGTCTATATTTATTTGGTAACCCAGCTGAGTAAGCTCCCTGCGCACTCAAACGTGAACTCCACTGAGTTAATAAATCAACCTCCATAGTTAAATTTACCGGCTGACCAATATTACAGGTAAAAAGCTGCATGCTCTTCTTGCCGAGGTTAAGCATTAAGGAAGTGTTTTGTTTTGATACCATTAGAAGGCAAGACATGTCTGGGCACCAGGGGATTTCCAGAGCGAGTCTTCTTTAGACACGCCCTTATTAACCTATGGGACCCGAATGGCAAGGGTTTGCTCGGCACTGTTGAGTTATCCGTGAGATAAATTGGCAGCAATCCATATAACAGACAAATCATTTGGGTTATTTAGAAAGCAGAGATTTACTTCTACCAGCTTCCCCAATGTTACCGCTTGCTTATTTCAGCTTTTTTTAGATAGAAAGCTCATCTTGCCTGTTGGGCTGCAGATCAGATAAGAAAAAACAATGTCAATATGTTAAGTTTGAGGGAAAGAAAATAAAATCCTGCCGGAGGTGGAACGACTTCCTGCTGTGATTTCTGGGCCTGGGTGTCTTATGAAACAGGTGTAGGTAGAGTGATCAGTTGCGACTGGGACAATGAGTACCAGTAAGAGGGGGGTACCTAAAATAGCTCTGGCGTCTAATTGGATTGTGGACTTGCGAAGGCAGCAGACAGTAAGCCGAATTATGTTTAACGTTTGAAGGATTGCTCTTCGCATTATTGTTAAGTCTTTTTAAGAGTCGGCCTGGAGGAGAGTGGGATATGACGTTTCCCGGTTCCGAGAGCTAGTTTCATGATAATGACATTTAAAAGAAACAGATAAATAAAATAATGGGCCGGTCAAATTCAATCTAGATAACCACCACAAAGCATCTCCACTCTATAGATAGTTTCCAAAGTGATGGTCTGTGCGAGTTAAAAGTTAAACATTTATGAGATGAAGAGGCAAAATATCAAATTGTTTCAAAAGTCATATTTGTATACCACACCCGTATCAATTATTTTCAAACATATTTGAGATCTAAGATTTTCATGCTGGGGCCGGTATGGCAAACCGGATGCTTAATGAGTAAAACGTTTAAAATAAATACTAAATATGAAAGTTATATTCATAACTGACGTAAAAAATATTATTGTACGTAATATTCAAACTAATGTAAAGTATAAGTGCCTCTATCGTTTATCCACTCACATTGCAAAATATTCACCACAATGAATAGGAAATTCGACTGAATGTGGCAGACACCATGACCGCATGTTGTGTTTTTGTGTTGTGTGCCAACACAAAGCAAAGGGCATTGTTTTTTATTACCAGTAGATAAAATGAGCCCGTGGGTCGATAACTCGCAGCCCTCCGCCGCTCTACATATTGTTTTACCATCATTGGCTGAGATTCGTTTTTTATGTCATGCAACTCTTTCGGCTCTGTGTCACCGCCCTCATCATGGTACTTTCCAGTCGCAGCTGCTCTGAGCATTTGGCAGTGAAAACCACTCCATAATTCCTCCAAGAGTTAGCAGGCCTGAGCGAGGGCAGTAAATATCGGTCCTGCATTAGTCGGTGGCCAATGACGAGATTGAAAAAGAATACGGACGTCTGCTCTGGACGTATAAATAAGCAGCTGTTAAAATTCGGACAGAAAAAATCAACATTAAGAACATTTCTACTCCACCCTTAAAAACCTACGACACAATGATGGAGTACTAAGCTCGGTCTGCACCACAGATAATGCCTGTGAAAGTCACCGTGTGCCTGAGTCAAAAATGGCCAAATTTGGTTCCCCCCAGAGGTAGAACAGGATTAAAAAAAAATACTCTGTGATAGGCAGACACACCCACACACACACACTGACATAAATAGGCTGAGGGAAACACAGCCTGCCTCGACTTTCACAGAGAGCGATTCATTTTCCCCCAAAAAAAAACGTACGCTGGGGGAATAATTCACATATAATGATGTAACAAATCATTAAGATGTGCTTATTAGTATTTCAGCCTGGTGGGGGGGGGTCTTATTGTTGTAGGACATTGTTTATCTAACTCATCTACTGAACTGTATACATTTTGCTGAAAACACTCAAACCTGTTGCATAAAGTTCAACAGCGGGCTTGAAAATAAAGGCAAGATAAAACAATTCCTCAAAGCGGGACATTAGAAGGAATGTGCCCCTATTCCAAACCCATTCATCAGATTCATCTGACCCCGATTAACACTCTCGGAATCATTTGAGCACAGAGATCCATTAGGCCTGCATCATATCTGGAAGGTATAGCATAAAATGACTCCAATACAATATTCACATGTCCCGGAAAAGTCTCCCTCTAATAGTTGTTTGTGTGTCCTGTCATCTTTTTGTGATCCAGGTGCATTATAAAACCTTTAGGTTAATAAGCCAGTGAAAACCACCGCTTGGGGTGTGGGAGAAGATCATTGAGTGATGCTGCAGCACCGCCGCTGCGATAATGAGCCTCGGTGGCTGGTTACATGAGAGCAGAGAACAACACACAACCCCCATGGTGACACACACTGAAGCTGCTCTTTGCAACAGTAGGTACTATATAAGCTGGAAGACTATTTGAGCTGCTTTACAAAAACACTGTATATGGATTCTCATCACTTTTTTCAGGTCAGAAAACTGAATCCTGAGATTTTGTGTGGAAGGACCAGGAATCAAAGGCTTCATGAAATCATTTTTTACAAGAAATGTGTCTGAAAAAACGCTTGACTGTGCAATGCACAAAATGATGCCAAATGCAAGAATGCAAAATGCAAAAATCTATAAAGACCAAAACCGAGCTGTTGCCGAGCAGCATTGGCTCAGTTTAGATAAAGCAAACATGCTCTTCTCTCAACATCTAAAATAAAATATAATTCATATATTCCATCAGTCCAAAAGGTCAAACTCGCACGCAGATTCTAATAAAAAGATTGAAAATATGCAAGTCAAATAACAGGCTTTTCCAATACAAAAGGCCCCAAAAGATTCTAGTGGTTCTCTTCCCTTCATGGCTGTAGCTGGTTAGACATGATACGATTGTGCACAGTAAACCAGAAAAAAAGAGATGCTAAATAAGCGTGCATAATTTGTTGCATATGAAAACTTCCCCTGAATGAAGAATCGGAGCATAATGTGCCATTTCTAACTGAATTAGGGCTCTGAGGATTGTATGTGCAGCTCAGGGCAGGCCGTATTTGTTCCTCCTTTTGTTGCTCAGATACAGTTTCAGGGGACAGCGAGTCTTTAAAATGTGGACATGTGTTTTTGGGCCGGTGGAGAACATTCCCGATACACTCAGAGATGGAGAGATAAAAATAAATAACAGGTAAGAAGCCGAAAAAGAGACAGAAGTTAAAAGCTGAGATTTGATTATTTTTTCACATTTAATCTACTACTATCTACTAAATCAATTAGGAATCCAGTATAAAGGGTTGAAGCATATATGGATGCCGAACGGCTCCTGATCTATCCGTCGATCTGGTCTCACAAAGCTACTAAAATGATACTCAACCACAAAGACAAGCTGGAAGACAACGTCCAAAGGACTGAAGACTTCAAGAATTTAAGATCATATATGAAATTTGTCATAATTAATATAATAATTCAAACATGCTGACACAAAGATGTTTTGACCTTTGACTTTTGCACGACAATTTTCTTGAGATAAAAATAAATAACAGGTAAGAAGCCGAAAAAGAGACAGAAGCATATATGGATGCCGAACGGCTCCTGATCTATCCGTCGATCTGGTCTCACAAAGCTACTAAAATGATACTCAACCACAAAGACAAGCTGGAAGACAACGTCCAAAGGACTGAAGACTTCAAGAATTTAAGATCATATATGAAATTTGTCATAATTAATATAATAATTCAAACATGCTGACACAAAGATGTTTTGACCTTTGACTTTTGCACGACAATTTTCTTACCAGTTAATCTCAAGAGTTTCTGATATATCATACTCCCGAGAATGTGGCTGACATTACGGTGGGGACACTGAGTTTGACCTCTGACCTTTTTTTTTTTTTTACTACCAAAATTGTGTTCATCTGTCATTGAGTTCCTACTGACACACAACTCCAGCTACAGCTGGGACCGGCACAGAGCCGTTACAAAACAGCATGTTGACAAGGAAAACAGAAATATTTTGCAACAGGAATCTCTAATTAAAATGGAGGACCTGCGCTTACAGCTCTCCATCCTCAGCTCAGCTCAGCCTGTGTTTTGTGTTGGTTTGTGTTTAGGTGTGCACATTCCTTGCTGTCCACTCTCCAGCTCCACTACCTTTCTCCTCCGTCTCTGTCTATGTTTACGGACGGAGCCACTCCGACTGTACACCACCAACATGCTCGCGGCTTGTTTATCTCGCCATCTGAAAGGCACCGGAGCCGGACGAGGACTCTGCCAGGAGAGCTGGTACAGGAGCCCCCGGATCAGAGAGCCTGAAATTCCCGACCTGACCCAGCACGGCTGTGTTGACTCGGCTCAGTCAGAAATGTGCTGTCCTGATATCGGCGGGTATCAATCATTCCAATCAACACAGAAGCCCTCATGGCGAGTACCTCGCCCCCTTGGAACAGGACTGTGAGCTTGTGAATGCATGTAGAAAGGTAAAAGCCCATCCTCAGATGTAATGATGAGTCACATTAATGATGAAGAGCCTCTCCACCATGATTAATATTCTGACTTCTCCTGGTATATCTCATGCCAGAGTCCACAAGACATGTCCAAAGATCGCAAAAAAGAGTTTCTTAAGGTGAAATAGAAAATGATTTTATGTCCTGGAAGAAGTCTGCAACATTCTCTACATACCCAAACAACAGTTGGATATAACATAGGCCACTAAAGCAAATATTCAGCACAATTAAACCCATTAAGAGAGGTTTTATTTTAAATTTTACTTTCACCGTGTATTCATTTCGACTCACTAAGTTTATTTATTATTTTTCTTAACTACTCTTTAATACAAAACCATTTTTCTGTCTGTCCTAAAACTCAAACAGCAAGCCACTGGTAAGCTCTTTTATTAGTAGTTCACTGGCCAAAACTGGCACCAGGAAGTTACCTTTATTTATCCATTTATCCAACCAGGTGTAAGCTCCAGAATGAGTCTTAATCTGGTCTCAATCAGTGTGTGTGTGTGTGTGTGTGTGCGTGTGAGTGAGGGAGCTCATTCTCCCTTTGAGGGGATCTGCGTGTGCTTTGAGAGTTATAAATGATTCCTCTGCTACACAGCAAAGCCTTCAGTGTGTCTAAAAACAACACATTTTGATAAGACCCTCATTACATCTATCCCAAGACATCACTCTGAGGGACCTCGCTTGAAATGATGTATGAGTGCTTCCTTTTTCAAACTGCGACGAGTCAAACGACGAGACAAAACAGGACGTTCATATATTTATTCGTCTACCTAAAGTTGGAAGCTTCCAGATGAGTGCGTGACAAACTCAAAAATCCTTCTCAACTGGAGAGATTATAAATCTCGGGTGCACATTCCACTCAGCGATACCTGAACAATGAATAAACAGGTTTGGCAAGTGAGTGGTTTCATCCTTCAACACTCCATGCATCATTTCTTCACTACACTAAACATTAAAGCCCACAAACACACAGGTAGGTGTGAAAAGAAGAAGTAAACAAAGGCCATCATTATTGCTTAAAAAAACACAAACAGACAGAGTGGAGCAGTGGCTAAGTGACCAGCAGTCTGAGAGCACTTTTTCTGAATGACATATGTATCTCAGACTGGGAAAAGTGCCTTCCAGAATCCACTGTATATGTGCAACAAGTATAAAAGTAATTCAATTTCCAAGGCACTTATGAATTATTCAATCAAAGGCCCAGTGCTTTGAATGTGACACGGCACCAAGACCAGCGTGTTCGGCATCCCTAAAAACCCCCTGGTACCAACTTTAAACTTTCTAGAA
>JAFBJU010001081.1:10264-76206 GCA_016785305.1 Colistium nudipinnis
CAGAGCACTCCTGATGGCGGCTAATTTCCTCACAGTCTGAGCGTCGGAGTCTTTGCTTGCTTCTATCCATTCTCCTTCCACAGTACTAAGTGAATGCTATGGTCCGGCATGCTGGTTGCAAAAACCAGTCCAGAGTCATTGTCCCCGTCCAGGCCGTTAAGCCAGGAGGTCACGCCAGCCAGGAAGCTGGACCCCCGTTTGGATTTTCTGTACGCCGGTAAAGGCCAGCGTCCCGAGATTGCCTCTGTCCTAAGGTCCATCACATACAGGAAGTAGTTGTCAAAAAGGAGCGCAAACACTTCGCCAAAGCTGAGCAAGGACAGGTTGGCGGGGTCCTGCATCTTTATCACCCTGGGGACAGAAAACGCATGCTGGCTTAGGAGTGACATTGTCAATTCCTCCTCCTCACGCACAAAGCTCCCAGTAATTACCTATGAGACCTATTCCACCACTCTTATTTCCTGAGAAGTGACATCCACGTGCCTCTGTAACATGTTTTTACCACAAATGGGTCGATATTTCTGTCAAATAAAATACAAAGCTCAGCGAAGGCTGGAATCGGGTCACTAGTTGTGTTCGTACCTGATAATCTTAAAACTGGAAAAGTCCCACTGATAAACTCCGAGATCAGAGCTGCAGATGATGTAGCGTCCGTCAAACTGCAGGCGTGGCTGAAGGCCGATGCTGCGATCCTCCGACACCGCCAGTGTCTTCAAACACTTGCAGTTGATTTCTCTCCCTAAAGGCCAGACCTGCAGGGCAAACCCAGCATTTGAGCCATCTTATGGTCTTTTTCAAGGACAGCAGCGCAAACACAAGAACAATAAGAAAACAATAGACGCAGTTTTTCTCTTCCTCTACTCTTTAAAAATGCAAAACATGCCACGTCAGCATTACCTTGATCTCAAACTTATCCGCACTCAAGAGGATATAGTCACCAGGACTGTGCATCATAGATTCTACTTCACTTTTCTGGAGTAGCACCTGTAGAGGACACAACAACACAGGATGCACATTTCAAAATACAGGCAATTTGAGGTTCAATTCCAACCATACATAAAATCAAAATAATAACTAATAAGCGCTGACCTTAGTGACCCACTCTGTGTGTCCAGTCATTGTGTTGAGACAGGCACCAGCCGACAGAGCCCAGACCTTCACAGTGAAGTCTGCAGATCCGCTGACTAGCACATCCAGCTCATCGTTGTAGTCCACACTGAAGACTGAGAAGACCCAAAATGTTGTTTTTATAAAACCAGTGGCAAAACAATGACTATTATTAGGTAGGTTAAAAATCAAATGCATGCAGCTCCAACTTATCTCACTACAGTTTCTGTATGATTTGAATTCTTTGACCACAAGGATAGTTTTGCTTTATTGTTTTAACGGCGTCACTGGCATTGACATGAGTGGGACACATCACAATGAGGGATTTATGCAACTTGCACAGACAGCGTGAAAAGCTTCCCACATTTCTGGGCATGCATGGTACACACAACAAATTTTACTTTCCCGACTTTGAGTCCGGTAAAAAAAAAAAAAAAAAAATCAAAGGATTCACTTGTTAATTATTGGGCAGAATAAATGACAAAATTCTAAAGCAATTCAACATGTGCTAAGATTTCATTTCTGATTTTGACTTAATTTTCCTGTTTTTCCACAATTTAAAATCCAAAATGTGTGTCGGCAACACTTTCCAGCAGTGATGATTTGATTGATTGTTTAAATGCTCACATGCAAACGCTCAGTGTGGAAACAAATAAAGCAGGATATGCAGCTTTGGGAAACTAAAAGCAATTCACCACCAACTTTTACGATTGAAAACCAATGCTTTAACGAGACTGAAAATTATAGAATTGGAACGTACGAATTGATTTTAAATATGTGGAAATATAATCGCAATAATTTTTTTTGTTCTTTTTAAACACACCTAGTCAGTTCCTGTCGATTTTCACGTATAAAGCGGAAGCAGCTGAGAAAACAGCAGACACATAAAGTGGCCATGTTGTGTCTTATCCCCCTTTCCTTTCTGTTTTCACCAATTGATGAAAATCTGCCATTGCAATAGCAGTCGAATCCCTGTATCCATAGTAAATAGTCTATTTCTATTTCTAAATGTGCAACTCAAATGTATCCAATACAGAATGCTGATCATTAAACCAACCTGCTCCCGTGTGGCCCCTGAACTGTTGGATTTTAGACCCTGTGCTCCACTCCCAGCTGGCAATGGTGTTGTCGAAGGAACCAGTCACCAGCTTCTGTTCATCAAACTTCACTGTGGCACATGTGTGCGTCTGAATTCCATAAATGCATTGTCCAGTGCGCACATCCCATAATTTAGCAGAGAGGTCATCAGATCCTGAAAAACATGACGAGATCCATGAGGTTTCCAGTGAGAAAAATCGTATCGGTGTAAATACCTGCATCAATTTTTATATATTCCTTTAGAAACAGAAACAATGACATAATTTTAATTAATTATTATATAATAGAAAATCACTTTCAATTAGATTATGAAAACATGTTATTCTTAAAGATATTAATGTGCTGAGTTGCATATCTGTGGATCCATCAGGTACATACTGTAAATCACTTGACTATTGTTACCCTAAGTGTGTTATGTAGAGGCTTGGATGATAGATTAATAACTTAACGATTTACTATGCATAATTAGCCTACTACACAGTTACCATCACAGTTAGTGAATAATTATGATCTATTCCAAATAAAGTAGCCCCCTTTTTTTTCTTGCAATATTCATTTTATAGTCTATATTAGTGTCTGACTGTGTACCTGTGCAGAGCAGGCCATCCTTGTAGTAGAGGGCATATACTCGAGCACTGTGGCCAATGAGGGACGATGTCTCAAACGCCTGCTGGTCCTGCAGCTGCGTCATACGCAGTTTAGCCTTCAGGTACACTCCCTTCCAATGTGTTGCATCCTGAATGGACTCATCAATCCTCCATCCCAGTTCCTCGCACACACTCTGCCAAACCTCCGTACACGAGTTTATCACCTGCAAGGAGGTGGACGCTTGTTGGAATATTTAATATTATATACAACACTTGCCGGGTGAATGACAAGTACAAAAACGCAAGTTGCAGCACAACATCTTGGCATAGGTCTGCACATGTGGTGACGATATACAGAAACAGAATTTTACCTCAAAGCGAATTTGCCTATAACGCATAAACACTGGGAGAATTTAAAACGGAAATGAAAAGTATTGGGCAGTTTCAATGTTTTGTTAACTTCATTAAATAGGACTGTTGTTAAACTTTTATTTAACTCTAAATCTACTAAGTTTCAGCCACCAAGTGCAGTTGTTTGAGGTAAGACACTACACAGTGGTGTATAATCCAACAAGAGTTTTGGCCAGGGAATCTGACATGTGTGTCGGCACAGCGCAGACACAGCAGTGAACATGCATGAATTCTCGAAGAATTAGGCACGAGGACGAGACCCAAGCGAGGAAAAACATCGAAGAGAAATAAGAACCTCCAAACCGCACCTACTACTATCAACGCTGTCTGGATGAGTTATAATTACCTTATTCCACTGCTTGCAGACCAGGCAGCAGGTGAGCAGTGTCTGAGGGTCCAGCCAGCGTAGCAGGTAGAAGGCCAGCTCCAGAGGAAGCAGGCGCACAAAGTCCCGCTTGAGCAACGTCTCCAAGCCATTGGAAAGGTGACGGAGCTGCACAGCACCACTCAGAGATATTAGGTGGTCCAGAGACTGGTTGCGCTCCTGATCATTCAGAGTTAGGAAAGTGGCAGAGACTGACTCCAGCCACCTCTCAAAGGCTGCCTTCTCCATGCGTACATGAGAGCAACCTGCAGCACCTAATGGAACAATAAAGGGTATTACTGCAGCAGATTTATGCAGATTAACAAAGAAGTAACAATTCCATTGGTATTATCAGGATGTGGTAATCTAAGCCTAACCCTGAAATGTCTTATAACACATTGATATCACACTTTTGCAAACAACACAATCATAAGAAATAAAAGACAGACCATTAATCAATGGCAGTTGTGAAATAATTTCATAATATAAATGTGAATATAATTATAATAAATAAATAATATAAATAACAAATAATATAAATATGATGACAAAAGTGAACTTCAATAAATAAAAGAAAAGATTGCCGTTTCATATCATAGCAAATTAAATGTTCTGTCAATTTTTTTTTTTTTTCAGACATGTATGACTAATCAAATGTGCCATGCTGTCTGATTTATAGTAATTTCATAATGATGGACCAAAGACAATAGAACAAAAACTTGTTCTGTATTACCAGCATAAATTGATTATGGCCACGGAACATTGATTATGGTTTTCTGAAACATATCCCGCAGTGAATATTGTGAATCTGGTGTCACACAGTTATATTCGCAATCTATGAGTCAGTTTAATAGTTTTGAGGGGATTTTTTGGGGCAATATTATTTATACATGTCTGACTCGGTTACACAACGTATACGTCTTTTAGACAGCAACCATGAATTCATCATTATACATTGAGAAATGGTGACAGTATTTAACTTAAATGGTAAACAGGTATAGCTTTAACGGTAGACATCAGGCAGTTTACAACGCTAACAATGGGATTAGAAAGCGATATAGGCCTGTTAGACACCCTATGTCAATGTTAAATGTTTAATTTATTACTGTCACTAATTTTGAAAAATGACATTTTTCCAGCCAATGTATCTACTTGTGCTTTCAGACGAATTTAGCTACCTGGCTAGTTAGCAACTTTTGCAGCTAACGTTAGCAAAGCGACAGTGCTACTATTTTATAGCAAGTTAGCTGCGACTGGTAACATCCCACATTTCAATGCACAGCACAGACTGGTGACTAAAATTACATTTTAACTGTAAACGTGAAATATCCACCAACCGGAGAGGTCGCAGGGAGCTCCTTTGTCCGCACTTTCCTGGCTTAGTTAGTTCACATAGTTCATGAAGTTAGCTGTCGTAAGCTAACCTGTCAGCAAGGAAGTTAAAGGATGGTCCAAGTTACTTAGCTCCGTGGCTTTGTAGCTAACGTCAGCTAACCACCGTGGTGAGAGCACTTGATTCTGTTAATTGTGAACAACATAATGTCTCTGATGGAATAGTATTCTTACACTTCCGAAGAAGAGTGCTCTCACGCTCGGTGGTGCAATTGAACGACATCAGATTCTGACATCTTGAAAACCAAAAGATAATGGAAACGCTGTCCTGATCAAAGGGGGCGGAGTCACCCTCCGCTCCGTCTGACAGGAGATGACATATCGTGAACATGTACCTGAACTCAGCACGTTCTCAACCGTCCTTTCCAAATGTCTTACGTGTTTGACCGGTGCACATTAAAACAATCATACACGCAAACATTAAATAATTCGGTGGCTTTGTAGGAGCCGAGCACTTTCCTTTTCCCTCGATTTAATTTGCCTGTGAGACGGTAGTGAGGGAAACCGTTGACGTCGTAGCCTGGGCAAAGTAGCTTCCGGTGTCGTGCACAATGTGGGACGGCGTGAAATATGTAACTGGGGTTTGTTTGGACAGGCCCGGTTCTAGCGGATGTTCCGCTATGTTTAATGTCAAAATTTCTCAAAAAAAAATACTTACCGTTATAGAATAATTAGATTATTAATCAAAACGACTTAGCATCTCTAAAGTGTTAATATCTCTCTAAATAGAGAAACTTAAAAAAAAACTATAAGAACTATAGTATCTTCAAATAATTAGTGCATTTTTCAAAACAACTATTAAAACATGTGAAACATTTAAAATAATGAAAACTTCATGAAACAATGATATCAATAATAATAACGAATGATATACTGTCTTAAAAATAAAGACATCCTCACACTCTGCTTGTAAATAGTGTGTATTCCACACTGGAAACATTCTGTATGTTATGAAGGGTATCGTTAATATTGTAAAATGGTGTTGTTTTCAGGAGGAATATGTAATGGCACTGCACTATATGTAGGATGCAAAGCCCGATGTATCGGAGACCCCTGACTTATCAGGGAAAAGGATCTTTTGAGTTTAACAATTTACATAAAAATGTTTGTGTTCCTTTTTGTCAGTAGGTGGTAGTATTTAGGCGTAAATTCTCTGAGGACCAGAGTTTGAGGGCTATTTTGACTCATGAAGCAAACTATTGTTGAAAGGGAACACACTGTTCACTACTGTCTACAACTGTTCCTTCTTGCGAAATGGACAGCCTGAACAATGACGTCATTTTGGATAATATAATTTCCCTGAACCTGATTTTACAGTACCAGAAATCTATGTTACACATCCCTGCATAAGACCAGACCTGCCTGCACACTGCCCACATCTGCAAAAAATCATAACTCCAGATTGTAGGACACCTGCTACAAACCAGCAGAAAGCCAAGAGCTGCAATAAAAATAAATGTTTAATGTTTTCCCCAGTGTAACCAGAACTTGACCATTTAGTCTGAATAAAACTAAAGCTAAATATCCAATTCTACTGAATATTTGTGTACTTTCCTGTTCAACACCAGAGTCTTGTACAATCTTTTGTTTTGTTTCCCAAAGAATTTCAATTTCTAGGCATTTGTCCAAGTCTATTCCCAAATCCTGGAATTCTAGTGAAGCGGGTAACACCTTTTTACACCTCTTTATGTCTACCGAGTCATGAAACTACAACCTGGCAAAGGAAATTAAGATTAATCTGCTTGTTGGCTCGAGGCAACATTTTCTGATAACCCTGTTAACCTTAAAAAGGGGGCAGTGAAATCCACATTTTACATGGTACATTATTGAGTCACATCAGCTCGGAACATCTGCTTACACAACCATAAAAAAATGACAATCAGTGCAAATGGTACAGAGTGGCATGTCCTGATCGGCCCAATTGAGAGGGACTCATTTGAGACAAGAAACCAGATTGATCCAGGCGAAATAGCTTGCGGCCCCTCCGGTGACACAATGACAATATGTCATTTTTGTTATACTTCAATTTTTATCTTCTACTGATTGGGAGGGAACTTCTCAAGGACGGACTGACAGATATGTTATGGTAGGCTACTTCCACTGTGGAATTTGGCATGTATCACGCTGTATTTTAGCACACCTCGCATTTACATGACAATGTGCAGGGCTACTGGAAGACCATGTACTAAAATCGCCACGTGCAATTTAATTGTGACTCATTTTGAGTTGGTGCGTTGTTTGAGTGCTGGAGTTACAACGTCGATCATTTGCATTACAACCCTCTCATTGGGCCCGTCAAAGGATAACCGATTCAGCAAAACAAAGGCTGCCAAACTTTGTTCGGACACGGACATAGTCGTGGCTGTATCTCAAAGCATGGCTATGTGTGCTATTAACTGTGCATGTGCATCAATAAACCCAGCGTGGTTGTACAGCCCTGCGATATCACGTCAATAAGCAAAGCAGTTGTTAGAGATAGTTACGTCAGTCGGCCAATTAAGTATATGGAAGTTAATATTTCGGTTTAAATGTTTCGTCACATGAACACTGAGATTCTGCTGGGGGTTTTTTTTGTTGCTGGTTGTAATTGGGTCTCACAACAGTGCTTAGGCAGTGAACGGTATTAGTAAAAGGCATTGCACGGCATTAGGCTGATAATCCCTGAAAATCATCAATCTCCAGTATAGCCACTTTTACTGTACTTCACTGGTATCTGAATCAACACACCAACCTGTAGTTTTAACCCCGTATTATATAAGGACTGAACTCCTGCCGACAGTATTAGTCTTGACATAGTTCATAAAAGTCTATCCCTTGTACACAATGCACAATATCCTGATTATGTGGCAGTTACTGTAGTTACTGTCGGGTGCAAATCTGTCCTATAGATCGCGGGAGTGCCAGCTGGTGTTTGGGGAGGTGCGGGGGGGTTGGGGGGTTGGGGAGGGTGTAAAGAGAGTAACAGGTCTCTAACGGGCCAAGTGATGGATGCCTGATGGCTAAGCTCTGCACTACAAAGGAGCCAGGAAAGCTGCTGAAAACACTAATGAGCCAGTGACTAAAACCTGGTCTGGATCCACTGGACTGCACAACACCACGCAGCAGCCTAATTAGTTCAAACGAGGACGTAAAACCTGTTTAAGTTTCCTGTCACAAGTCCAATATGTCTTCAGTTAAACAAGCATGTGTAAATATATTGTCCATTTTTCGATCAAATCTTGCCTATTGTGGGTCGCATATTTAGTTTGGCCTTAAAAAAAAACGTGTAAAGGATAATGTTTTAGTCAATAACAGTCGCTCTAAAACTAAAATCGCTTTCACTGAACAAATTGTAGATATTGGTAGAGGACATTTAAGGGTCTTCTCATGAGCTTGGTTCCTATGAGCTTTTAACGTCGAAACAATATTCTTTAAATACATTTTTATCCAAGTGTTTTTTTTTGGTGCATTCTTTCTACCTTTAGTCACAGTGACTAATATATCTCAATATGAGCTCGGAGGCGGAGCATCATTAGTAAGTGTTAATCCAGCTCATGTTTTGCGGCTGCCTCTCTGCTCTCATGGCTGATTACACCCTGTAAGTCCAGAGTAGGGAGGGCTGTCTGTTTGAGTCTCATTATTAGCCAAGCATGGACAGTGCATAACATGCCATCCTCTAATCACAGAGCACCGGCAACACAGCACCGCGCTTGTCCATCGGCATGGCCGACCTGTAGGGCGTCTCGCTTCACTTTTTCTATCTCACCACCTTGAGGAGCAGTGCCTTTTTTTTTTCTTTTTTTTTTTAACCATGGATCTGGGAAAAGTTCCTCTGAATCTAAAAACGGCGCTGCTCACAATGATGATGTTCAAGTGGGGTGAGTGGAAGCGTGGTTACAGCTCGGTTGATGTACTTTTTGGACGATTAAACCAGTGTATGTGCGAGGAACGAAGTGAGTGGGAAAAGGTCAGGCTCCACAGTCCGATGATAAACGTATCATTTACCGGATAGTCCAGAGCAGCAGCAACGAGCATTCGGACTCTCCTTAAACAGTTAACAGGCGCAGGTCTCAGGAATGCCATCAGTGCTCTCAGAGATGCTGCTCAATGAACACGAGTGTTTTTCGGGGAGGCGCTTGTTGGATTATTTACTTTGCTCCCACTACATAAAAAAAAAAAAGTCAAATAGCTAGAACCATGCAGGAGTGATTTCTCTTTCCATTAAGTTCAACGACAACAAAGGGACAGGTGCATTTTTACACAGAGAAATCCCATGTGCGTGTGCCAAGCAGATGTTCAGCAATTAATGCGGTTGGGACTTTTTTATAGAACCGACAGAATCTGTTGCATCAGCAGATGATGTTTGAGTCTTGCAAGTCTTGCAATTTTTACTTGCTCCTTGAATGACATTTGACACATGACTGGTTCCTACTCAGAGGCAGTGCCCCTCAGTCATGCACACTCAAAACGGAGAGGGAGCGATCAGGACAAAAGAAGCTCATCCTTATTTCTAACTGCCTGAGTTTGAATGGAGGTGAACAATGGGGTCACAAAATCCATCTATCCATTATCTATGCCGTTTATCCTTTGACGGTCGTGGGAAGAGCTGGGGCCAGCTGACTTTGGGTAAGAGCCTGGACAAGTAGCCAGCCTATCACAAGGCCGATTTACATAGACGGGGGCACAGTTTAGTTGACCTATCCCCAATGTGCATGTCTTTGGACTGTGGGAGGAAAAGCCCCAATAGAAAACCTACACTGATACAAGGAGAACATGCGAAGCGGGTCAAAAAATGTAATTTGGATATGTATAGTGCAGTGATTCTGCATTAAGTATGTTTATTTCCTTTTCATGGGAAACACGATAAGGTTGCTTATCTTTCCCAAAAGGACGTCAGAGACAAAAACTGTGAAATTATCACAGATACAGGGATGACAACATTGAGGGTGGGGATGTGTCTGGTGAGAGTACATGTAGGATGTCCACTTTTGTTGGTGTGACAGCAATGCAAACAGGTCGCGGCAGCAGACACATCAAAATTGTACTTCTCGTAATAAATCGCGGGTGTGTTTTGGGCATAACACACATAAGGAGAGTGCAATTTCTCATCAAAAATCTCACTGCATCTGAATGCCCGGCGATTTTGCACACTTCTCTCAAGCTGGATCTGCTCGTGGCGACTGTGAAGGTGAAAGCGCGCCAGCGGACTATCTGTGCGTGTATCTAGCAGAGTATGTGCACGTTGTGCGCTCACTTATGACGGAGCACACCACTATCTTGATTATATCCAACTCTTGGACACTTTCGCCTTCCACTGCCTCAAAAAAGCAGGGCGTAAAGGCCAATCGTGGGCATAAACAGCAGAAGCAAGGTTTCTGTGCGTGTCCGTGAGGTCTGGGCCTGAGCTTGGTAGACATTAGAATGATTTTTTTGTCAAATTATTTGTCAATCAATGTGAAATAATAGGAATTATTTCAAGACATAAAAAGGATCTCTAGTGTTACAGTCCATCACAAGTGTTTCTGAATCCGGGGGAATTCTGACAAATGTTGGGACTACCGTGTATCGCATTCACCTTTTCACAACGCACTCCTATATTTACATATATAAGCCTCATTCCTACATCCTATTGCTGGCATAGCGGCCAGGGGCCGTTTGAGGACGACTGCCTCGTCCAAGGTCACTGCGAGATGCAGCCGGCCACAGCTCCAAAGAAGGTGACCAAGTAGACACATGCTAGCGGTTGAGGCTTGAATCCGTAATCTGCGCAGGTATCCTGGCACCAGGAGATTAGAGGAACAAGGGGATTGGCCCGAGGAGGCCACAGGGATTACAACATGGAAAGGCTCTGGAGGTCAAGGAGGCCATCAAACCTGCTCAGCCAAAAGAGGGGGAGGGAAAGTAAGACGGGGAGTAGAAGTGCGCGGTAGATAAAGAGCAGGTGGTGAAGAGGGGGGTTAAAAGAGGAGGGAAAGGATTATTTTTTTATTTTATTTTTTTAAATGGGGAAAAAAAAAATGTCGTCAAAGAGAGAGGAATGAGATAAGAAAGTGAAAAGATCACAAGTAGAAATATATAGAAAATGATTATTTTAGGAGATGACATTGAAAACACTGCCTTATTAATCATTCATTTTCTCTCTTTTTTTGCATGGATTTGAAAAGAACCTTGTGATTTCTATGATAGGGCCTTATCAACAGATCTTAAACATTAAGCTTTTTTCGGGAAAGATTAGATTCAACATTATGGGCCTTTGCATAATAGGTGGGTTTGACTATATCTCTATATACAGGAGTTCAATGTAAATAAGTTCATTCTAACTGGATTATGGTCCCTGCTCCCACTATGCCACATAATAGGCCAGGGTGTTTCTACCCGTGTTTAACTCCGCTTAGGCCCTTAGGTTTATTATCAAGCAAGGATAGATTCACCTCGTCACTCGATCAACATGTTTATCCTGGTCTTCTGCCGGGATCAGGAAGACTTGAACCTTATCTTGGAACCCTTGACAGCCACCTGGTTCCTCTCTAGTCTGCAGGTGGTTAACACTCTCTTTACGGGGGACTTTAATCTGTCGGGTTCAAACACAGTTAGTCTCTACAGTTCAGACTGAGGGGAGGATACACTTCAGCCCCAAATTGGGATTGACAACAACCCTTCTGTTCTAAAAAGGCGACGCCGTGTACCATGGCCCATTTCACTTTTCTTTTTTTTTTACTTGAGTGCCACACTGTCGATGTAGATGTGAGCTTAGTATTTAAAATACTTCAGCATTAAAATTGTACATATCATTTTATATTCAGCAGTCCTCAGCGCCGAATCAACCAGGGCCTGAACGAGGGCCATTTCGTCACCTAATTGCGCATCATGTAATTTTGGCCGCTTTACCGACCTTTTGATCGGTGAACGACCTGATCTACCTTCTTAGCCACAGACAGTAATTAAACCATGGAGGCAATCACTCACGTTTTATTTACTTCATTTTTAAAGCAGCAATATTCTGCATCGATCGAAGGGGAACTTACGATGGCATATGGATCCTACGCTACATTGAGATATGGCACTGAACTAAGTGCGGATTGAATGAATTCCTTGCATTAAGCTTAAAAATCTTCGTCTTTAGTCAAAGATCAATTCCATAAACCAGAACAAAGTTAAGGGTGTGGCTAAAACAGTGAGTTGTTTACATTCTGTGGGAAGCCAATTAGCTCTAATATTGGGGTAAACAAAATGCTCCGGCTCACTTATATCATCACTTAATCGGTGAATTATAACAAATGGAATTGGCTTGAGAGTTTTACGGGTTGCGCATGTGAAACACTTTCAAATGAGTTATGATATGAATATACGTCTGTATATCATTAAAATGAGTTGATTTGAAAATTGTCTGTGCATTACTATAATGGGGGAATAATCTAGCGATGTTTCGGTAAAACGAAATGAATCTGTTTACCGATAAAACAATACCAAAGAGGAAGTGATAAGATCTTTGGAATATCACGTTTTCAATTCCTATCCACTTATGCATGAGGCCGGTGTCTCAATTGCAATTTCGGGGGAAATTTGAACACGTCCTCAGTTGACTGCGTGTGTGGGGTCTGTCACGCAGAGGGGAGAGCCGACTTGTTTTGGACAGTTGCAAAGGCGCATTGGGGATTAAACCTGGGATCTCTGTAAGGTAACTGGCTATTACTAGATGCAGATTATGGGCTTGTCGAGCTGGCCCGGACCCGGTTTCCTGCAGGCGATGTGGCACAATGTAGAACCACCCTTGCACCTTGAAAATTGCCTCAACAGTTTTTCTCTCAAAGTAGCAGGTAAATAAGCAAATTACACTGATGCTCCACACACACTTCAGATTATTTGGTGTAAATGGTGTGAGTAACTAGTGTGCAACACAGAGAGAGAGAGAGAGAGAGATAGAGAGAGAGCGATAGATAGAGATAGAGGGAGAGAGAAAAAAAAACGGTACCTGTGATCTAGCAGTGCTCATTATGTGCAGATTAGACTATTAACCAGTCAATAAATAATACAACTAATAACTCAGCCTACTCTCCCCACTCAACAGTGCTGCTCACATGTATTCTGGCCCATCCTTACAGGGTTATTCACTCATTCAGTCATCAATGCTGCTTTATTAACCCATAGGATGAAAGGACTCACTTTGTACCGTCCCACAATGCTCTGCCTCACTCGCCCCTGACATAACACTGCTCTCACACCGCTTTGTTGCCGTCATATATATTTGGATCAACAACAACATAACCAAAGAGAGCCTATGCGGTAGCTGACGTAATTGCAGAGTGGATCGTGTGCCCTCCAGAACACGTAGACCGGCTTCCGTTTCTGCAACAGAACCCGGACATTCCATTATTTAGTCCCGGCATTAGGGTGACTCATTCAGTTACTCAATCAAAGCTTTGATACACACACAATGCAAATAATACATTTGATGAAACAACCAAAAATGTGTGTTATGGGATAAGTTGAAGAGAATTCAAAATGGATGGAGGATGACAGCTCTTCAAGACGCCTGACCTTAAACAGCCAACTTCAACTCAGCTGATCTGCTTCGTCAGGACTGCGTGCTCGCTTTTACCAGATCCCAAAATGTGTTGGTTCACTGGGGCACAGAAATGTATATGAAATTTAATATACCGATAAAGTAGCAGAGCTTTTGACCCTAAAATTATTTTGAGACAGACTGAATTATGCTTGTGTTTAGACGCGGTGATAATGGTTGGAGAGCCACGCAGTTGACTCTGTGAAAGTATTTTTATTTTTTTTCTTAAAGCTTTCTCTTGTCCTTGGGAAAAACCCTTATGATCTCGACCGTATGATATACAACAAATAAGAGTGTTGCTATATATCCTAGTAAATATTCTCTGCCCCCTTCCTCCCCTCAATAACTCCCATCACTGTTCATTTCTTCCCCTCCAGTGAGAATCTGGAACTAGGACACTGATCAAAGTGTTGGGGGCTGGGGGGCTGGCCTAATAAAAGGAATGCAGACTGATTCCAAAGAGACCTCATGGTATTGGCTGTTGAGGGGAGATTGTGTTGTGAATTTTCACTATACCGCCCCACCACAACCACACCCCCCCGAAAGTGGTCTGAACCACTTTGTGAGAATGGCTATTCATGGACGATAATGCACAGTACAGTCATTATTTGCGCTGGCTATATAAAAAAAACAAAAAACTACTTTAGCTAATTACATGAACATCTTGATGGGCTTTTCGCCGAGTTTATCGTCAATAGAACTCGTACATGTATTTTGTAACATAATGTTATAAATCCCTCCACGGGCAATTGAATATTATGAGAAAATGGGCCTCTTAGCACAGATACATAAAAGGCCCCAACTCTTTCTCAACTCTCACATTTGGAAGTTACCCTTCGAAGTGTATTTTGGTGGGTGAAAACAGATTCTTTTTGGCTTTGGGAGTAGGAGAAAAGTGAGGGATGTCATCAAATTATTATTATTATTATTATTATTATTATTATTATTATTAATAATAATTAATAAGTGTCTTTGTCAATAGAAATCATTTTTACTGATTGATTTGGCTCATTTGGTGAAAGCGGGAATGGCGGGGGGCTAGAAAGAACAAGACACACAATAACGTGTGGGAAGATTGGGCTGTATACGTTAGGATTTAACACTCCTGTCGCACGATCTGTCTTTTTAAATGAAGTCAGAGGAGATTAGAGGAAATGCCAACATGAATGAGTGTTACAGGTTCAGAAGCAGGCACAGCCACTTGGGTCACATTTGGTCATTTCAGTTCAAGCACTTTTTTGGTTATTTGTGCTAATTGGATCATTAGGTATACTCCATTTAAAATACGGGCCGTCTCACTCCTTTCCAGTGTCCTAACCTCACACCTATTACTCGTGGGGCTGACCTGACCGAACCCAAAGTCTTGCTTTGTGTGTGGCATATGGTCTTTGAGGAGTCTAAGCCACCTCGTAAGTCGGGGAAGGGACGGTACTTTAAACGGCATTGCCAGACTTGTCTTTGTTCCAGATAGGCTGTGGTATTTCGACCATGACTGATTGGCATTAGGGGGCCCAAAGTGTGCCAAAAAAACATTCCCCCACCCCAGCAGCGGCCTAGACTGTGGACACAAGGCAGGTCGGGTCCACGGATTCGCGCCGTAGACGACCAATTCTGCAGCCTCAGCAGGAATCCAAATTCACCAGACCGAGTTACATTTTTCAGTGCTTTAAGTTTCAAGTCTTCACATGGCATTACATTTACTCATTGGGCAAAGGCTTTTGTCCAAAGTGAGTTGCAAGTGAGGAAGCTTTGGAGAGGGGGAAACGCATATGCTGTGTAGGTACGGTATAATGCCATTTAATGATTGTATCATCAAGAGGTGATTTATACCACACGGGTTCCTGCTACAACCATGTTTTACAATAATAATAAAAAATAAAGATATCCTAGTTGTGTGCACAATCATCTATCCGCCTGTGTCAGGGACTTGTTGGACCAGTGCAGCCAAAAAGTGTTACAAACTCAGTATGCTGCCTCCCGGCAGACCTTCGACTTCACACCGACCATGCTTTGTCTATTCCAAAAGCACAATTCCCACCAAGTCGGTCCATCCACGCATGAGGTTTTTTTCCCTGCACATACACACACACACACACACACACACACTGTGCGGTATAAAAAGACAAAATCGAAAAAACAAAAGGCATGATTTGGCCCGGCGGTTGTTTTTGGTGAGGACTCTTGAGCACAAAAGCAGACCTCTGTTCCCAGCGTGCACCAAGTGTGGACCCTGGCGTAGCGTTTTCCTTTTCTCTTTGCAGGAATCCTCTGCACCGCCTCATCAGACAAATGTTTGTCTGCACCCTGTCACAACGGAGCCACCTGCGTGGACACCGCGGAGGATTACGCCTGTGTCTGCGCCTGGTCCGGGGTCCGCTACATGGGCAAGAACTGCCACGAGCTCTACGACGCGTGCTCTTTCGCGCCATGCGAGAACTGCACCAGCACGCCGGGCACCTCGGACTACCACTGCTTCTGCCCCGACGGGCTGACGGGCGACAACTGCACAGAGCAGGTGGACGAGTGTCGGAGCAACCCGTGCGGCGAGCCGCGCTCCATGTGCGTGGACCAGCTGAACGGCTACTTCTGCCGATGTCCCGCCGGGTTCGGAGGCCGGGGCTGCAGGACGCACGTCACCGACTGCATCGACGAGCCCTGCGGCAACAACGGGACCTGTGCGCTGCGGCCCGAGGGCTTCGAGTGCCACTGCGAACCGGGGTTCAAGGGTCAGACGTGCGAGGAGGACGTGGACGAGTGTTTGTCGGAGCCCTGCCAGAACGGAGCCATCTGTGTCGACGGGCTGGCGGAGTTCCACTGCTTCTGCGTCCCGGGCTTCCAGGGCTACAACTGCGAAATTGACATCAACGAGTGCGCCTCGCGACCCTGCGAGAACAACGCCACGTGCATCAACGAGAAGGACCGCTACGAGTGCGAGTGTCTGGCCGGCTTCGCGGGTACAGTACACCCCTCGGCCCACACGCACGCGCACGCAAACGCACAATGTTTTACATACGGAATAATGTCCTTTTGGTACATTTAAAAATGTATACCTCTTAAACTTATAATAATATGTAGTTATACAGATATGAATTTCAAAATAAATCAAACCATGACTTTTTTTTTCATAAACTGCACCATGTGTACAACTGAGATGCCATTTCAGGGCATGCTCTAATGAGTCGTATTGGTAAGAAAAAAAAAAAAAAACTTGTATGCGGCCACCCATTTAGTCAAACCAGGAACATCTGCGTTTTGATAATTAGATATTAGATTAGAAGGCATTTGCTCGTCCAGAGGCGTTTTCTACTTCTGCTCCTACACCATCATTTCTAATTTTCGAAAAGTGTTAAGTCGGTTTCCGATAAACTGAGCGCGAGGAGTATTTTAAGTGCCCAGTAAGAGGTTTTCTGCCAGGCGTCTTATCCGCAGGCCTGATAAATGAGCCGCAGATAAGGGTGAGAGAAAACACTCCCGTCTTGCTTTTCTTACACCGCTTGCTTTCTCCAGGAGTCTGCTCTGTGTCAGAGGAGCTTGGGGTTATCTGTGAATGTTTGGTTTAGAGCGGGCACTTCTGCATTCCCCCGCCACTCTCTCAGTTAATTTGGAGATTGCAGAGGAGGCTATTCCCAATACAGCTATCGGGAAACCAGAAGAGACGCGCTGATCTAGAGATCGCGCGAGTTCGGTTGGTGAGAAGGAAAACTTGACAAACTATTTCGTTTCAGGATGAAAACATACATGAGGTGGGGAAAAATATGGTACAAAGGCAACTAAAACTTCATATCCGCCTATACTCATTTTAAACAAACCTAATAACAATCAAAGTCAAACACACAGATATATTATGTTCACCTTGCGCTTTGTTCTCATCTCGTTTTTCCCCTCCTCTCCCAGGAGTCAACTGTGAAACCGAAATAGACGAGTGCGAGTCCAGTCCTTGCCAGAACGGCGCCACCTGCCACGACCTGGTCAGCATGTACTCGTGTGAATGTCTGCCCGGGTTTGATGGCGTCAACTGTGAGGTGGATGTAGACGAGTGCGCTAGTGATCCCTGTCAGAATGGAGCCGTCTGCCACGACAGGGTGAACAGGTAGGGCCAATCCCCCAGGTCAATTTGTACCGTCTGTACAGGCCTAATTAGTAAACACAGGGATTGGGGGAAATGGTAAAAATATTCAGACATTAAGTCAGTTTCCAGGTTTGGAAAATCTAGGTCCTTACAAGTGAGTGAGGTCCTGGGGTGCTGCAGCCAGAACATTTAGACTGGCAAATGTTTTTTGTATATTGTGTCAGATCTGTGTATTTTGACTATTTCAAGCAATGAAGATACAGTATATCAAATAACAACCTACAAAATAATAAAAGAAAAGGTGTTGGTTCAAATTAACAGGAACAAAGATATTTAATAATGAGCTTCACCATTTAAGCCATTTACCATTACGAATGATGTGGTCTTATGCACTCGACAATACTACAAATGACTGGAGTTATATATTCAGCGAGTCCGTATGGCCTATAATGACGTACAAAATCCCTACTGGAGTATCAGCTACAAACAAAACCCTGCTGTGCTCAATCAAATACGGTACCTTATGCATGGTGGTGGCTTCCTGGTTTACTCTGAACAAATTCAGAGGTCGGGAGCAGCCCCATCGTTAATCGTTTGAATTGCGGCAGCACACTGCATAAAAACAATAGACTGTGTGTAAATATATATATATATATATATAAAAAACAACATATTCTACCTGTTGCAGCTATGAGTGTGACTGCAGTGATACGGGATTCCAGGGTGACCACTGCGAGGTGGACATCCCCGAGTGTGCCTCTGACCCCTGTCAGCACGGCGCCACCTGTCTGGAGGGAGTCAACGGATACAGCTGCCTCTGCTGGCCAGGTACTGAACCAAACGCCGCACACAGCGACAGTTCCTTCACAAAACCGAACGTAACACACTTCTGACTTCAGGTTTCCACATAAACTGTAGTTCACTCAGGGGCAACTAAACCCGATAGCGGGCTTCCACCCGCAGTCCAAAGACGTGCACATGGTGCGCTTAGGTTAATAGAAGACTCTTAAGTATGAATGCGAGTGTGAAGGGTTGTGTCTCTGAATGCTGGCCCTGTGATAGGCCGGTGACCTCACTTGGGGTGGATTAGCCTGAGCTCCTCTCATGACCCTCCGAGGATAAGCGGAATAGATCATGGATGGTATATCTTTACGTATAGCTTTCTTTACGGATTTACGTAAAGCTTCGCACTAAATTGCTGAAAGGAGGATTAAAGGCTGCATTGAATATGACTAATTGCCATCAGTTGACCTCTGGTTGATGTTGGCTCCTAACGGACAATGTGAAAAAGGGACGCGTCACAAGATGTCCCAAATTCAAGAATGGAACATGAAATAGTCCATCTTTGTTGTGATGAACACAAATTAAAATGACAAGCTACGTTTTGTTCCCTGCAGGTTATGAAGGACCAAACTGTGAGTCGGACATAGACGAGTGTGCCGAGCGGCCTTGTGACAACGGGGGCGAGTGTTTCGAGCGTTCAGATCCATCTCACTGGGAGCTGGACTGGGAGCTGAGCTTTGCTGATGCCGCTGGATATATTTGTCAGTGTCAGCCCGGGTTTGCGGGTCAGTAAATCTAAAGAAAAGAGTCGGCTAAAGAAAGAAAAAAAATCGCACTTCTCACACCGTTTGTGTAAATCCACCGATTTGGTTTCTGTCCCTTTACAGGAGAGAACTGCTCCGTGAACATTGACGAGTGCGAGTCTGAACCCTGCCAGAACGGAGGCACCTGCGAGGATAGAATCAACGGCTACACCTGCACATGCTCTGTGGGATTTTTAGGCGAGTCTTGCTCAGTGCGATAAATACAGACAATATAGTCTGGGAGCTTTGAAATTTAGGAATGCTGTATGTACCCAACATATACTTTGTACAAGTGAACACACATTTTAAGTTCCTAGGAGACAAAAAAAAAATGGCAACGATTATATTTACAAAACTACAGACGATTTGGTGTGGATATTTACACATGGGCTGTGTTTGCCTGTGTATGACTGACAAAATGTTTTGTTTGTTCCCTAGAATCTAGAAAAATAGGTCCTCTTATAAGCCTTTGGTGATAAACAAAAAAACAAAGGCACATCTCTCTCTAGGAGTAGCTCACTGTCCGTGTCATTTGTTCCAGGCGAGCTGTGCGAAGTGGACGTGGACGAGTGCGAGAGCCAGCCCTGTCAGAACGGTGGCCGCTGCGAGGACGGCCGCGCATCCTACACCTGCCACTGTCCCGAGGCGGAGCCCGGTAAACTCCCCTGGGGAGGAAGCCACTGCGACGTGAAGCTCTACGGCTGCGCGGACCACGAGTGCGAGAACGGGGCCACCTGTCACCCGTGGCTGGAGGACGGGGGGGAGCACCGGCGCACGTGCCTCTGCCCACACGGCTTCCACGACCAGCAGTGCTCCACCACCACGACGTTCTCCTTCTCCACTCCCGGGTTCGTCCACGTCGAGGTTGCTCTGGAGGACAGGACCCGGCGGGAGGTGGAGCACCGGGTTCACAAAGGTTTCGGGGTACAGCTACGCTTCCGCACCACTCTGCCCAATATGTTGCTCCTCTACAGAGGCAACGCGGACAGCCACTTCTTCCTGGAGATTTTCAACGGCGGTCTACGGGCCAAAGCTGTCTCAGAGGATTCTGAACTGGTCGCAACCTTGCCCGGCTTCATCAGCGACGGCGAATGGCGGGACGCTCACGCTTTTGTAAACAACGAGGGTCTGATATTGATCGCGAAAGGCCCCGGCTGCGACGGGGACGGCTGCAAAGTGGCGGACGGCGGTACGGACGAGCTGCCGTTCCAGCCCTCCGAGGCCTTTGCCCACATTTATGTAGGCGGAGCACCAAAGGAGCTTTTGGAGTACTCTGCGAGCGGCGCGGGTTTCGTCGGCTGCATGGAAGATCTGACGATAGACGCCAAGCCCATCCTGCCCCAAGCGTTTGCAGGCGACCAAGGCCCCGAGCTGGGCTGCAGCAAGACTGAATGGTGTGAGCCCGACCCCTGCCACGGACACGGACGCTGCGCGGACCTGTGGACCAGCTACCAGTGCGAGTGTCACCGTCCCTTCCACAGTGAGAGCTGCTCTGAAGGTAAGTCCTGCTCCTACAAGCAAATTCTTAAAATTTGGAGAAAAAAAAAAAAAAAAGTAGTGGTATACCAATGCTGCTTCCAGAAACTCCTCCACAGAAGAAACTACATTATTGGGGTAAAAAAAAACTTCAACAAAAGCGCCTTTTCGCACTAAACAAAACCCCAAACCAATTTAGCTTTTGTCTTCAGGGTGCAATGTTCCAAAATGCTTTATTCCTGGGCCAAGTGGCTCTGCAGTAGTCATGGGTATTTACTGGCTCTGGCTCCGAATACCTCGGACGTAAAAATGGCACAGCGTTGGTTTCAGCCCTTTAACTGCGCGGTGACGTCTTTCAGAACACAAAGACACAAAGACCCTGTAAATACACCTGTCAACCGCCCACCTCCGTACTGCTAGACCACATTTAGATTGTGAAAATGTCCCATCAAAATGATTATGTTTTGTACATAAATTGTATGTAAAATCTTAAAGCACATGCATGGTACACCAGTATGTGATTTATCCCCTTTTCTTGACTTATTAGAGTCTTCTCAGGACTGTGAAGTTTAATGCTAAAAGATTAAAAATATTCTCCTCTGAAATTCAATTAAGGTAAGGTAAAAATGTGTATAAAATGGAAATAACTGAGCAGAACATCCCACAACTGTGCATTCCACTAGTGCACACGTAATTGTTCCACTTTGGAAGGAGTCTTCTATTTCAATGACAAATAAAATTGCATTTGTGGCAAAATAAGTATGGTCAAAACTAAATCCCAATGGTAAAGCCAATTAAAAACCTTTCTTTCCCATTTTGAAACACTATGATGCTTTCAAATTGCAGTGGCATTCCAAATATATGAAAGGTCCCATTCTTGCGATCTAATGTTATGTTTTCCATGATACTAATCCAAGTGTCCCCCCCCGACAGAGTTCCCTTCCTGGACATACAGCCACGAAGACACGTTGAGCTTCAGTGCCTACGACGTGGGTGAGAGCAACGGCAGCAACTTCAACGTGTCCTTCTTCCTGCGCTCGCTGAAGCCCGACGGGCTGCTCTTCCAGCTCAGGAGGCCCACAGGGGAGGAGGGGGGACAGGTCTACTTCTCCATCTATCTGGGCATGGGGCGGATCCTGGTGAGCTCCCTGCCCGACAGCGCTCCGCTGGGAGCGCCGATATTTGTGACCACCGGGGAAAAGCTGCTGCTGCGGCTGGAGGTCCACCACAGGCGGGTGATCTTTGAGCACGCGGGCCTCCGCTACGGAATAGGCGAGATCCCCGAGGTAAACGTTTACAACGGAGACGTGGCCTACGTGGGGGGGCTCCCCGCAGCCTGGGACTCCGATGCCTGGGGGGGGCGTTACAAAGGTTGCCTGCAGGACCTGCGTTTGAACTCGGTGCACCTCGACGTGGACGCCTGGAACAGCTCGGAGGAGGAGAACGTGTATTTGCCAAGTGATGCTGAGAACGTTAAGGAGGGCTGTGTCAGTGACGACACTTGCAAGGTGAGAAATAGTCCCCTCAACCTGGCTTGTCCCCTTCTAATTGCGTGGACGTTCTTTAAGGCCTAGCCTCCTTCAAAGCCCAACTCGCATTTAGACCGTACAGACCATTTACATGCAACCAGCCTCCCTGCTTAAAATTCCTACTTGACCGATAAACCGCGGCTCACCCTATCAGTGTTACAGTGTTATTTGTATTTGTGGGCGCCTTTGTGTAGAGATGATGTATAAAACTAGCTTACCTTTGCAGATGAAGCCCTGTCATAACGGAGGCGAATGCACCATCGCATTCAATGATTTTGCGTGCTCCTGTCGGGAGGGATACACCGGAAAGACCTGCAAAACACGCGTATGGTGCATGAGTGACCCGTGTCTCAACGGTGGCCACTGTGTGGACCTCCCCGATGGATACGAATGTAAGAACATATGACCACACAACCACATACTGTCTTGACCGGTAACGATGCCATAATATTACAACCATTTCTCTGATTTGAACCCTAGGTGTATACAATGCCACATTTGAGAACAACCCTGTGCAGTACAGCGCCGGAGGCTCCCTGGCTGAACCCGTCTCGGACATATACCTGGAGCTGCGCACTCGCTCGGAGAACGCCGTGCTCCTCAGGGCCTCCTGGGGCTCGGACCTGCTCGTGGTGGGCCTCCTGGACTCCACGGTGCGAGTGGAGATCCACATCGGCAACAGCGTGGAGACGCTGGGCTTCGCGGGAGTCCGGCGAGTGGCCGACGGCCACTGGCATCGCGTGAGCATCTCCATGGCTCAGCGGGACCGCAAGGCCTCTCCCTGGGTCGTCGCGGTGGACGGCATCACAGACACCAGCAGCTCGCCGGAGAGCGCCGGCAGCCTGCACTTCCTCAACGAGAAGGGGGCCACGCTGGCCATTGCCGAGAGCTTCACCGGCTGCCTGGGCGCAGTGAGAGTCGGCGGGGTCTACCTACCTTTCATGGACACCTACAAAGCCCCGCAGCAATCTCAGTTCCACTTGGTCAGGAAGGCAAAGATTCAATTAGGCTGCACCGGTGCCCCCGTGTGCGAGCCGGGTCCTTGTCTCAACGGCGCCACGTGCGCGGACCTCTTTAATCAATTCGCCTGCGAGTGCGACTCGGGCTGGGAGGGCGAGCAGTGCGAGACGGACACGGACGACTGCGCGTCTCAGCCCTGTGTTCACGGGACGTGCAGGGACTACTTGGCCGGTTTCGAGTGCCACTGCCGCCGAGGATACGCCGGCAGGCTCTGCCAAGAGGACCTCGACGAGTGCGAGCGTCACGCCTGTGAGCACGGGGGCACGTGTCACGACGGGCCCAACACGTACACCTGCGTATGCCCCGAGGGCTACAGCGGCCCCCTCTGCCAGTGAGCACTCACACATTCACCTGTGCATTTGTTTTGGGACGCACAGCGATAAATGTAGCTTTCGTGGACGGTTCGCGGAGTAACAACTTGCTGTTTACCAAAAGAGTAAAATATCTTCTCCAACAGGTGGGACTATCCTCCATTACAGTGCGGATCAGACGTCCGGTGTGAAAACGATGGGATCTGCAATAACGGGCTGTGGGGGGCCAACTGCACATGCATGCCAGGCTTCACGGGCTATCGGTAAGCGCATCATTTCTTTTTTTCTTTTTTTGAATCCTCCACAGGTTTTAAAATGTTGCGCAATATTACTTTGCATGTAACTTTATCTGCAGGTTAGAACAAAAATTCTGGCGATGCAAAACCTATCTGAGCCGCAAAACTCGTCAAGAGTTTTTAAGTGGCACACTGGTACAGCTAAGATAAAAGCTGCTGCTCGGATACCCGCTTTTTTTTATTTTTTTTATCTTACTGGTTTGTACAGAACTGTGCCTCAGCAACGTGTGCGTTTATGTTCTCTTGATATGGGACTTTGGGTATTTTCTCTCTTGCAGCTGTGAAACGGAGATTGACGAGTGCGAGTCTAACCCATGTCAGAACGGCGGTTCCTGCCTGGATCGATTCAACATGTTTGTGTGCGAGTGCCTGCCTGGCTACAGTGGACCCATCTGTGACACTAACGTGCGTTATGACAGTTTTACATCCTACTCTTATTGTTACACAGGCCATGACAATTTTTTTGGTATGCATGGTCGAGCATCCCGAAATGTTTTTTTATTATATATATTTTGTTCAAAATTTTCACTGTTCGTTTGAATAAGGAATAAGGAAACTAGCTCCCCAGCCTAAAAACATCGATTTATGTACTATATTTGGGATGCATACCATTTTAAGCCATGAATGACGATAGCTTTTTTTTTTTTAACCTTTTAGTCAATTGAACGATCAGTTGTGCAAATCGGCTGTTCTCTGTGCTCTTGCAGAAACAAGCGCGCAGAGAGGCCATTCCCTGGTTGGTGGTGGCCATACCGCTGCTCTGCTTCTGCGTGCTGATATTGACCCTCAGCACGACCTTCATGGTGCTCACGGCGCGGAAGAAGCGCCAGTCCGAGGGTGCATACAGCCCCAGCACTCAGGAGCTGGCCGGCGCTCGGCTGGAAATGGACAGCATGCTCAAAGTGCCACCAGAGGAAAGACTCATCTGACACAAAACGCTTTGGAATCAAGGCCGACAAAAGCTCTGCGGGCAGGAGTGAAGACCAACTGTGAAACCTTGTGTTGGGAATACCTTGGCTAAAGTGAAGGATGTCCATTGTAGCTCCATACAGCTCTCTAGGGGTGGAGACCCGGTATTGACCTACTGCTGCTGCTGCTGCTCTGCAGTCTACCAGAAAAGCTGGCTGCAAGGAAACTCCAGATTGTACCGGAGTGATAGGAAAAGCCTTTCTGACAGAAGGCTGTCACAAGTTGTTTTGAGTGTTTCGCACGGTGCGTCCTGTTCCACTGAAAGGACATGGCGTCTTAAATGGAGTACACTCCAGAGTGCTTTTCGTGTGATTAAGACAAAGTGCGGCGGAGGCGGCAGACTGGGTGCGCAAATGCTGACAGGCGTGAAGCGCGTGACTTAGTCGTCACTCCACAGACGAGAGCTTCGGATGAAAACTGGAGTCTTCCTCCCTTTGGCACGTGAAGTGAAAACGGAAAACGTCACATAACCCCTTGTGTTTAAATTTTTCATTTACAGTTTCCTTTGCTGATTTTTGGGGGATTTTTGTGGAAATTCAGAACCTTGTCTAATAACCAGTGGGGTGCCCTTTAGTACGGGCAAGACAAGCAGTACTTGACTTCTGGACATGTATTAGACAAATACCAAAGTGGAAGCAAGATCTCTTCCGATCTCGGAACAATGTTGTGTTCAGCGCAGGCTTTGGTGCGGCCTTTTTGCATCCACTCTTAATTGTAGGGCTCACTAATGGCGGCAGCAGGCTGTTGTCCGCGGGAGCCAGCTTGCTCCTCGCCGTTTTTGTCATTTTTGGGTCCGTGTCCGTGTCGTGACGTCGTCCGGGGCTTGTCCACCAGAGATGATATTAACTTTCGCACGTCAAGGCTCAAACGGTGCATCTTGGACAGGTGACTGTAGCTCAAGACACATCAAACCGCCCCTCGACCCCGCTTCCACTACTCTGAGATCGCTAATGATCGTTCACACTTTACTATTCCGCACGTGTAGATGCAGATAGGCTTACCTCGATTAAATGCACTGCGTGCGACTGCCATTTACAGATGATTGGGGGACCGTTTCACACTGTGGGCCGGGTCTTGGCTTCTCCCTAGTTTGCACACAGTAGAGAGTAGCGGGCAGAGCATAACATTAAGCATGACCTTTATAGAAAAATACCAGGATACTATAGGCGTCGCTGGCATGTAGGAAATGCAAGTTGAGTCTATGGGAGGGGGGCTCCCCTCTCCTCAGTTGTTGTGCGCGGTCACACAACACAAAGCACTTTGTGATGTCAAGACTGTAACAGAGAGAAATTCGCCCTCCCCAAACAAAAAGTCTATATCTATATCTATATAGATAGATATAGATATCTATCTATACAGATATAGATATGATATTTTTCAGTCTGGTAAATAAATCACATCAATGCATTTGTATTGGAGGAGGCATAAAACAAGGAATTAATCACATAAAAGGAATGGAGAAATCCATACAGAATCACATAAGGCATCTAATGCTGGGAACATTTTATGTATTATTAATTTAGTTTAAACCAGGACTTGAGATGTCACGTACCGACATCAAAATGTAGTGTTTTTTTTTTTTTAGGAGCACAGTTTACGCAGCTGGACCTCTTCACTGCCTTTTTTTATTTTATTTTAACCCCGTTGGATTTTGTAAATTACTATTAGCAGCTCACACGCACAATGGGAGTGTCTGCTTATCGTATTTGTTTTCAATCAATGAATAACGGATGAAACCCCGGCAAATATTATCCAGTTTGAAGGAGTTTTCATTATACAAAGCATGAAGAAAAGATTTTTGACGTTCAAGCTAAAAAAAAAAAAAAAAAAGGGATTAAAGAGCTATCCTTCAATGTACGTACATTTGGGAGAGAAAGGAAATTCTGAAATATGCTGCAACACAGTTCCCTGTAAAAAGTAACGTATACGTTTTAGTATGATTGAAAACAGAAAAATGTTCTCGTTTTATACGAATTATCATCATGTGTCCATTTTTGCTTTGTTCTATTCATCGGATGTGTAAAATAGGGCACGTTTTATTAATGATGTATTATAAAAATGCAATAAAGTAAAACTTTCTGAAGTGTTAAACCTGGACAATGCATTGCCGGCATGTACAGTATTTGGACTGAGCAAGGAAGTTGAAACAGTTGGCGGAAGCAGCTCTCTGCTGGCGTTCCAAAATAATACAAGCTCTGCAAACTTCAGCATTGGCGCCACTCTTTGCACCTGGAAGATATGTCCCTTTTTTTTGTTTTTATTTCGCAGTGTGGAAGAAAAATAAATACTTCAGGTCCATCTACGGTTCCTTTAGACATGAGAAAGCGGGATAACGTTAGGAATATTACAAAAGGCTTCCTTACCATTTGAATTGGCACCAGTTGGTCATATTTAGGCCCACTCCATCCAGTCAGCAGGAGAAGCGAAATCCTTCAGCTCCAAACTCAGTGGCTGGTTCAGATGATCTTTACCCACTGCGCAGTAGAGACGGAAATCGCTGCAAGGCAACACAACTCAGAGAAGGCTTTAAACCGTCACATCACGGTACTTCTAAAACAATAGGTGAACAACGATTCTGCAGAAGGGTCAAAAGGTCAATTGAATTTCGGAAGTCCCGGACGAACGGATTGAAGGAGGAGATCATTAATGTGCTCGGCACAGACCTTAGGGATCTGTGGGCAAACAGTAAAAAAGATCAGAAAAGTAACAAACACAACATTTCCTTCCTTCTAGAGAAGTTACACTGCATCATTCGTCATTTCAGCCGAGTCCATGATAGTCACTGAAATAATCAATTATAATTACAAATGGTATCTCGCGATAAGTCTCCAAACTGACAAGGAAGTTCAAACAAATGACATTTCTATAACAAGCCAGACAAAATGGAGCGTCAATTTTCATCGAGATTTTAGTATTTCTTTCGTACATTTTGGCGTTATGGGAATATGAACACAGGTGCAAAAACTCTGGAAAAATATCACAAGGTTACGATTCTCCCACGTAGTCAGATGTGGACTTTTAATCAAGTGAAGCGGACATTGTGATAACTATTTCCATTTTAAGCAAGTGCATTGTATAATATAAGTAGTGATGATAATAACTCCTTGAAGAGTGAGGTAACAAGAGTGACGTAAAAACGAAACAAACTAGGGGTTCAAAAGCCTTCAGGGTTTTCAACTTTTGGGAGTTGGCTTTTCAGAAACGTTGAGATGAGGCATTGCAAATCTCTCCAGTATATACTACGCATAATTAGACTAAGAATAATGTTAGTGTGATCTGTACATGGACACGACAGCAACTAGACCTGCACAGAACTTTTTCTTGATTAGGACTTGGCTTTTCGCCGCACATGGGCGTCCAGAAATCCACGTGAAAGGCTGACGAGGTGTGCTAAACTATTTCTGATGTTGAAGTCAGAAGAGCTGAAATAGAACCTGGTGGCGAAAATGCAAGAACCATAATTTCTGCTCTATGTACAATGGACGTCACAGTGTGTAATTCATTTGAAACTCATATACCATCACGATAATACTTAATAATTACATTGTAAGGCTCAACTGAAAGCAAAAAAAACAACAGAAGCAAATATAGAGTGCATATAATCAGCAGCAGAATGGATGGACAGATCCTGAAACACAACACAGTATACATTAAATTTGCCATAATCGTTTAGAGGACATTGAAATCTATTGTAGGCTTGGAGGCTTGACATTTTCTAAAAATATCTTAGTGAGAAAAGTCAATGATAAAAGTAAAAAATAAATAAAAACAACAGGACTGTGCATGAAGTGAATAGGTGAATTAATTCAACTACTGAGATGCACCACATTTTGTAGTGGGATCATCATGTCACTATGTTGACACTGGCAGAGGTCTAGTAAGAAGACAACTGTAAAGTTTGACAGCAATAAATGTTGTGGGTGTGATATATCCTCTCTTTGTAATCACTAATCTATAAGCACTACGCTAAGACGGTGGCATTCAAACTTGAGACGTGAGAGGGTGCTGTTGCACAGGATTGCACTTGCAATTGTTGACTAAGTCGCAACAGGCTGAGCAGTGTTGGCATCTGACACATCAAAGTTGTCGGTGTGCAATTTCTTTGGTGAAACGACACAAAATATCCAAATTCAGACACTCCTTTAAAAGGAGGAGCTGAGTCAACGTGTTGTGGGCTCACGAGACCGTCCGCACAATTGTTCTGAAGACACTTGGTCATTTCTGCTGACGGCGGTGGAAAAGAGAGGGCGAATGTGCACGTGGCCTTTTGTCACATGACAATTCCCACCTAGATGACAAAGGCCTTCTGACGCGGTTAATGAAACATCACCTCTCAATCATGTGCACACTTTACTCGATAAGCTGAATAAAGTCTCGAGGGGAGAGGAAAATAGAACGGACGGGAAAAGTGTTCATCATACACGAGGGCGTACATACTGGGTAAAATCTATTTCAAAGTTATGTCTATTTTAACATTTTAGCACAGGATGACGGAGTTCTGCTTTATTGTCCAATGGGGGCAATTAAAGCTCCTTCAGAAATTCGACAGACAAGCCGCTGTTCAAACGGACTATGATGAAGAAAGACTGCTGAGAGGATTCAATATGTCACACTCTTAAGCCTATCAATAGTGTCAATTACTGCAAATGGGCAGGCAGATTCCGCGCTAATAATGAAAACTACTGAAAGGTTATTACAGCATCCAAATACATTCAAAGGAAGTTGGCAGCAGATAGGAAACTCTTGACACAGCAACTACCGGCTGAGTGCAAGAACACATGTACAACCTGCACCATGTGCCGGTTTGTCGCTGCGAGTGGAGGAAATGGTTCACGAGATTCATCAATGCAGCGAGGTTAACTGTGCCTGCAAACTACGTTCACGCCGCAGAAGTAATGTTTTGATTCGGGGAACGCAGATTCTGGTAAATTGAGCTCCGACGGCGTTTTTCCTCTGTGCGGTTTCTTTGGTTGACAAGTTAAGTTTCAGTGGCTCCGTCACTATCGAACCAAGGTGCAGTGGTAAAGGGCCACATACACCATTTTCTCCTTGCCACTGCAGCCTAGTACATTTGCAACAGCACAACCGCTTCCTGCTACCTTTAATGTTAGCTTGAGTTAAATTGAGTTTTTCCTAAATAATCAGCAAGCTGGTGATGCCTATATTTTTGCTGAATTTACTAATGCTGGTAGTCATTGCTTCGATTCATAATGAAATGTATTCAGACCTATTCGAGTACATAAGTTGTGACACGGAATAAAAAGAACAGGCAAAAACTCACACGGTCGTCATCTACTATTTCGTCATTGCACAGCATGGTTTGGAAATGAGGGTTAAATGTTAATTTCAGCCATCCTTCATCTAGCGTAGTGAGTTGCATAAGCGGATCGGTGTATTATAGCCCACATGTCAGTAACTGCAATGGAAGGTCACGATACAATGGGGAGGGAAGTTTGCCTTATCAGAGAAAGAGAGAGGGCACCTCAAACACGCACTCCCATGGTTTATTCAAACGTCTCCCACCTCCTCCGAAGGTCCTCCACCTTCTTCTTTGGGGGCGTAGCTGGCTTGGCCATAGTCAGCAGGTCCCCAAAAAGATCCTGAGTCTTCTTGCCGTCTCTCTCCGCACGAAGTGGCTTTGGCAGAGTGTTTGCGGTCGTACTAGAGACCGAGAAGGAGTCCGCCAGGCTGGAAAGGGCGTGATTGCTGGCGGAGGAGGGCGGCAGGGATTTGTCTGAGGAGGGGAAGGCTGGCTGGAGCAGTCCGTAGCTGGGCGGCAGAGTTGAACTGCCCGCCGAATGCTGTCTGTACATCCCTGGTATTGTAGAAAAGGACTGTGGCGGGGGTGGAGTATGCAAGTAGGAGCCCGGCGGAGGCCCACAGGGCGCACTGAAGGGATTCCTACCGACAGTCGGAGAGTAATGCGTTTGAGGGGAGGTGTGTTGCCGGGACTGGACGAATGGGTTTAGTGAAATGTGAGGATGCAATGGGAAAGAAGGCAAGCCCTGCGGGTAAGACCTAAGTGGTAGAGTTTGTTTGCAGGAAGATGGCGATAGGCCGATATCTGCCCCATCATTTAGTGATGCGGAGCTGGTCTGTGCCGAGCTGTACAGGGGGTCTAGGAGGCTTATCAGATCTAAACTGTCTTCAGCTCCCCTGGTGGGCTTAAGCAGTTCTCCATCCGCGGTCAGGCTCAGGGCTTGCCTAAATTCTTGTCCTCCTGATGTAGTCCTTCCTTCAACGGGCCCTGTTGCTTTCGAGCGCGACTGGGACACGGGGGGTCCGAAGACGGAACCGAGCTCAGGCGTCTTTCTCCCATGGGGACGTGGAATAGTGATGTTGGAAGGGTCCAACGCCTCAGGGAACAGTGCAGAGATTTCACGGCTTGGGGAGTGGGCTTCTGACTGCACAGGAGGTTGCACAGGTGGACACATATCACAAATAGGAGGCACACAAACAGGCAAGGCTGTTTCATCCTGCCCTAAACTCCACAGCTTGTTGTAACGGTTCGGTAGCTTGAGGCCTGGAAACATTTGGGAGTGTTCCCCGTCACTTAGGTCCATCCGCTACAAAAACAAGAAATCATTTTAATAATTTGTTGCTTTGGTCAAGCGGCGATACTAAATTTAAGTTTTTACCAAAAACCATAGGAATCCCCACAGCAGACTTCAAATTGGACAAATTACACGGTATGGAATGGCTTGATTTCAGCCATTGACATTTTTCTTATGTAGCAACCCCAATCGGATATAGGCAAACATTTCGGAAAAATTACAAAAATAAATCTAAATGAAAGAAGAACATAGATTTTATCAATCTGAGAGCTTTGCCATCTTTAAGGAATTAGCAAGACAATATTATCTAACCTGGTAGGTAAACTTGGCTTGTAGCTCCGCGGGATCTTTCGGAGTCCTGAGGTCCTCGAGACTTTTAGCCAAGGTAATCGGTTGGCTGTCAGGCTCATCCTGGCAGCCGAAGATATCCCCAAGCAAGTTGACATTGGAGAACCTCTCATTGACAGGGCTGGGAGGGGCAGTGTGACTCTCTGCCCCCAAACTAGGGTCATCCCCTTCTATCAAATCCACCTCCTTCAGAGAGTGGTACGGCTGCGGCCTGCGGGGACAGGGTTTTAAATTAAGATTAGACAAACTAGAGACCTCCAATGAGTCAAAACAAAGAACCAGGCCTTCAAAAGGCCTATCTATGACATATCGTAATGTTAAATGTCTCATTCACAATTCTTCTCTTAGGGTCAAACAAAAGTTTCCAGTGCCTTACTTGAATCAGAAAACCACTCTAAACCCTAATCCAAAGGTTTTTCTATACCATGATAATAATACCCTTTGGGTAATGTTTTGATACACACGTACACGCATTCAAAAAAGAGGAAAAGAGAAGGTAAGAGAAAAGCTTATTAATCAGTTAACGATGCAAAGCGAATCAGAGAGATGCGTACAGAGGCGACCACTCAAAAGGGACGGAGAAGAGAAGGTTGTCAGGAAGCCCAGAGACGGAGTCAGTGTCGTACTGGAGCTCATCTCCAGAAGAATCCTCAGAGAGAAAGACTGTGTAGTGACGAGTAGGACGGATAGTGCTATAGTGAGGAAAAGAATGAAAACAGGAAATTCATAAAAGGTATATTAATAAAGTGAACTAGAAAAAGGACAGCGAGGAGGAGAAGAATTATTAGTAAAGTATCCGGATTTGCCGTTATTTACAAACAGTGTATAACGTTTGGTTTGTTAGTGTACGTTGATTAAATCTATATGAGCCCAAAGGAGGTTGTAGACCAAAATTACATAAACAGACAAACAAACAAAAAATAACCCTAGCCCTAACCCAAACAATGAATACTGCTCACTAACTACTGACACTTCTATTAATTGTCAGGTAGAATGTCACTCAGTGACATCAACATGTGTAAATGTAATCTATTGAATGAATCATGGGCATAATAAAGGTAGTCTTACTGGTCAATGCTGCTTTCCAGACTCACATTGCTGTTTGGTCTCTTCAACAACATAGGTGGTCGAGCCTGAGGATGAAAATAAACGATGCACAAACGTTCAGTAGCTACCAACAGGTCTGAGGAAGTCACAGGTAGACGTTGGGAAGAGAGAGAAACGGTCTGTGGTGAGCATGATGCTTGTGAGAAAGAAGGACAAGGAAGATAGTCGAGGTATTAAATAAGTGAAAAACTGGAATTATCCTTTTGGACGATACCAAAAGGTACATTTGCATTATTTTTCTGTATACAGTCTTGGCATGCAGATCATCATGACATCTAAAATGAACTGCAAAAAATGTTTTTGCTAGTTTTCTTTATAAATAAATAATAATAATAATAATTGGTTAATTAATAAAATTAAATAAATCTCGACAACTGTCAAGAGTTTGTACAAGCTGAGTTTTTAAAAGAGCGTCTGAAGGGTAAATATAAATCTGAGGACATCTACAGTGGTTCATGATATTATACAGTACAAAACTTGTCGAACCAGGACATTGCTACTTATTATACTTTGCCTCGTCTTATTTGTTAAACCAACCTGTCCAAAGTGCACAGCGATTGGCCTGTGGTCATCCCAGGTTCGCAGAGGCCCCTCCCTCCTGAGAGAACTGGTGGAGGAAGTTACCCCTGCTGAGCAGTCGTCATTGATGACTGCTGACCCTCCGGTAGAGAAGCCATTTTCGGCCTGCTCCTGACGAAGGGCAAAAGGAGGTACAGGTAAACATGGGTGAAAGGAGTGGTGGCACGGAGTGAGAGAGGCTGCCCACTGTGGCGGAGGGAGATTGGGTTCATTTAAGGTGATCATAAAAAGTTAGGCAGTGTTTAAGGGCTGTTTCGTGAAGGACCCGCAGACTCCTCTCACCTCTTAATCTACTAGAGTAAACGGGTTTACGACAAATAGGTGATCCAGAGCGGTTTGTCACTAGTGCAGCGCTACTTACTTTCTGCTTTAGCCGGCTCTTTACTTCTTTGATACGCATTTTTGCATGGTCCTTAGCCTGTCAAACAAACGGAAACAAAGCCAGATCACGACCATTTTCACCTCCACCAGGCAATTTGTTTTTTTAACTTGTAAAAGAATGCAGGGGTGCACTTACAAACTTGTAAGCTGTCTTCATGGCCGGGTTTGCCTTGGTCTTCACTGTGTTAAAGATAGCTCCACCCCCTCTCTAGAAAATAACAATTACACTGTCATATGTACGGGGGTTATGCAAGAAAACATTTTAATTAGGATATTATTATGTTCCTTCTGTAAACTTTGATCATGATAGAAGCAATTCAGGTGATGATGTTTACTTTTGAAATGAGTGGTAAACCAAATAATCCTCCATGAAAAATGGGGAAATTCTCTCTTCCACCAAAGTAGGTCATCAAGGTGTATAATAAGGCTGTATAACAGATGAACGCTTGGTGAGGTTTTTTTTGACCACACTGAACTGTTTTCAAAGAAAAGTTCTATTTAGACATGGAGAGTCACCCAAGGGTACATTTTCTTTTGTCGTTTTCATTCAATAAATGTTGAGCGAGCAAAATCATGCGGTAGAAATTTCCAAAATACAGTACAAGTACAAGAATCTTTAGAGTGCTGTGCTATCTGTCTGTCTGTCTAAGTCCAGCTCACCTTTACAGTGAACAGCCACTGGTGGTAGGTCTTGTCACTGCCTGTGGTAGAAAGTCAAAGAAACAATGAAATGTTGCGTGCAGAGGAATTTTGCATGGGAGCAGGGGCTATTTGAGAGAGGGCAGGGGTTTGAAGGGAAACAATGCAACATCTGTACCTGCAATAAAATAATTTCCTCAAAATGAAAGAAGCTTCTCTCAAATAATCACAGGGAAAAAAATATATATATTTTACTCACTTGTCAATTGAGAAGTAACATACGATCACATCACTTTTGGCTCACCTGCGTATTCGCCCATGCTGATCTGCTCCTCAAAAATGTCATTAAATCCTTCTCCTGAGTTCAACAGGTCTAGACGGCCATCAATGAACTGCAGACAGAACCACACATTTATTAGGGCTGGACAGATTCAGTATTTTTTTTTTTCTTTGTGTACATGTTGGTAAAGGAATTGGACCTTAGAGGCTAGGTAAAGTATATACCTATGAAAAAAAGAAATTCACTGGTGTGTGTGTGTACCTGTTTGAAGAACTGAAGTTGAATGGCACTCTGGAGGAACTGTCTCATGGCACTGGACCGATGATTCACGAAAGTCTCCTCATTAAATGTTATTGGCTCTCCCTTGAAAATATAGAAGGACACACAACCCGTCACAGTGCATCAGTGTCAACTGTATCGCTGTTTGTTCACGAGCATCCTTCAGTTCTCCTGTTGAAAGCCCGTACTAACCGGCTCAAACTGCAGAGCATTTCTGTAACTGCCAAACACAGCCGCCTGACTCTTGAGGAAAGCTTGAGCCACTCCATCCCCAGTTGTTGTTGAAACCTTCTTCAAACGACTTTTCAGTGATGAAACCTGTGGGACAGTCGCACGCAGAAATGAGAACCCAGTAGTATCTGAGAGTTTTATCTGCTCGAGCATGAAGTGTTGTCACCGTACTAACCCGTTTACATCATATTGAAAAACCTGGACCTTTTTGTGTAAATACGTTGTTCCTCACCACATCATTAGGCAGGCTTTGGAGATCGTCATAGGGAGTTTCCAGGGTGTTTGTGTCAACATTCAGGACCACCACATCATCCAGAGCCATTCCTCGAACTTTCTATGAGAAGAGAGAGCACGTGTCATGTTAACAGAGTCAACTAGCAATGAGTCACTCGGCTTGTAAAACGGGTGAATTGATACAAGTTGATCAAAAATACTTTATACATTTTCAAGAACATGGTCTCTGTGCAAGGAGTATAAACACATACCTCCATTAAGCTGGAATGTACTCCGATGAGGTAGGGCATTGGGGCACTAAAAAAAACAGAGCCAGTGTAACGACAATCTCATTTTCTCAGGAATAGGTGCTGAGCATTGTTGTCATAAATAACATATACTGTAAACGAAACATCGACTTAATCAAAGATAAAAGTTACCATTTGTTTGTAATGATGTACATATGTACAATATTGGTTCTTGGCATCAGCGTGGGTTCAGTTTTATTGAAACACATAAGACTGTATATGGTTTAACACAGCAGGTTGTTAAAGATGCAACAAGCATACTCACCAGCAGTAGTCTAAGAGATGTGGCGGCAAGACAGGAATGTAAACATGTTGCCAGTGCATTGGATACAGCATGGCTGCAGACCCATGGACACAAGCCGTTAACTGTGGCCAATGACAAAGACATCAATCATATGTGATATTAAAATGTGTCTCAATGCCACAGCTCAAATACAATATATATAAATAATATAATATATAATCTAAAAAATATCAAAGCGAGAAGAAAGAGATGGTGAACTCTACTTACAGTGCTTAGTTTGCTACAGCAGATGAGGACTCGACGTTCATAAAGCATACTAGCGTACAGATGAAGCATGTTATTGACATCTACTGCTACAAAGTACTCGGTTAGGTTTCTCTGCAAGGGCCAAACACAATAAGAGAAAAAACAAATAAGTTGGGTGCACCAGTCAACCGTGATTCAGTATGAACGGCATCAACTGTGGTTGAGGTCAAAAAACTCAGATAAACAGAAAGTATCCAGAAGCAAATTCAAATGAAACTCACATTTCAATTCCAAACCACTATGAATCATTGTATAACTACTGATGGTTAAGAACATTTAAATTGCAGTTCTCTCCTCTCATAGCAAAACAAAGTTTTGATTTTTCAGACTTGTTTTTAACATTACAGGGTAAAAATATCACTTATTATGTCACTACTGTTGGACATATCGTAAATGTCCATGGATAGATGGATTTGACACCAGATTCATCCTTATTCATTCAACATATGTCAGGGAATCACACTACATGGCCTCCCAGGGTCCTGGAAAGGAGGCTCAGACCAGTTGTCTTGGATGTGTGGAATGTGCCTGACCTCGAATTCCTCACAGATAAATTTAAATTGAGTTTCTCCGTGCGAGCAGAGATGAGAGTATGGATATGTGGGTGATGTGAAATGAGTTGTGCCAGTCGGTCAGAAAGTGACAGCAAGGGAGAAATAACTCACATTCTCCGGTATGCTGGGGAGTTCGCTCAAGTCGGGCACAGTGAAGAAAGAATGCTGGGGGGAAAAAAAACAACAGAATGCAGTGATGCATGAGTGTCAATGCCTTCTGGGAGAGACGTTCAGCTTCCAATTTAAACGTGACAGTCTGGAAGGCATTGTACAAACTTGTCAGACTCCTGCTATGTTTAAAAGACAAAAAGCGGAAATTGATGGATTTAATATCGTCACTCCTATTGTGACATGAGGAATTTGTATTGTTGCGGCTGACTTGAAAGATCAGTGTAATCTGCTTGCTGCAGGGTTAAAGTATAAAAAAAGACAGTAACACATCAGTGACTTAACAGCCCTGTCCTATTGTTCATAGACACATTTAATTTTGTAGTTGGGCCATGTGTGAGTACATAAATAAGTGCCAGAAGGAGATAAAAATAAACGACATCTTCTTACATTCCAACATCCCTTATGTTGAAGGGGAGATTCATCGATCACTATTGATTGACTAATTGATTCTCTTTTGGGAGAAAAACAAACACTCGGCGCATGAGCTCAGTGAGATGTGATGTCGGGAATTCAGACTCACCACACCGAGATGAACAGGGACCCCTGGCTCGGGAATGGGGAGCCCATGCAGGGAAACCAGGAGCTCTTGCCGTTGGCTTTCCTGAAACATATAATAAAATATGAAATGGCACTGACATCTTTAAATCAAGAAAATCCTCAACACAAATACCCTCAGATTTGGCAAAAAGAATGAAGCATGTAATCAATTTGCATTCATCAGCCAAAGAATCTGCACAAGGTTAACACTTGGACTTTCCTTGAGGGAATTTTACAAATTCTGAAAGGATACGTAAACCTATGTGCGGAACTTTATCTATTCAGTTCAGGGCAAATACTTATACTTATATATATCATAATCATAGAAAACACAAAAAAACTAAACTTAAATCAAATTTGAGATAAGAGACATGAACAGTGATGGGTTACAGGTCATTACTTACCTGGCCTTTGATAGTGTAATCCGCAAGGATATTAAGTAGCTTGTAGAAGACCTCAAACCAGGGCAGGTAGCTGACAGAAAAAAAAAAAAATTGTCATGTACTTTTACAAAGCTTGGCTTTCTGCTGACACAAGGTATTTTTGATTACTATAAGACAAACTTTACTTCAGAAAGTTAAATTAAACGCATGGTGCAGTACAATAATATGTTGCCATAACAGCATCAGTGCATACATTATTTGTTGTGCCTGTTGTCACTTTAGGCTCTGGATATAAAGCAACCATAATGGTGCTGTCGTCTTAGAGTGCCCAGGGCCCTTCCACTTCAAGTGACCAGGTATGCTTTGATAGGCTCATCTCATTTTGCAGACCCATGAGCAGGATTTCTGAAAACTACCAACGCAATTTCCCTCTAGTTTCTCAGGCAAGAACCAAGGAAGAACATTACTAGATGTAATAAATGAGAGTAGAAAGGAATGAAGGGCAGCAAGTGCAGTTCACCGTTAAAAATAAATTGAGTTTATTTTCCCGGGAAGTGCTCATTCAAAAACTGTCAAAACTGCACTTCCTCATGTCCCCAGCCACATATGCAAAGTCTGGGTGGGGAGGAGAAAAAGCTCAGTTAGACATTCAGATTTCTACAATCACTACTGTTGCCTCACACTCACCTGAGAATGCAGTAGCACGTGTGTGCACCGGAGGACAGTCGACAGAAGCCAAATCTCTGCTTGCTTTCAATGTCAGTCAACACAAATGTGAAGTTCTGGCCAACCTGATTGACTGTCGGGCTGCCCGGTTGAGAAAGGTTTATTAGGCAGAGAGAATAAGAAAAAGGGGGGAAAACAAATAATCTCATTATAAAAAGGGCCTTTTGGGAAATAGATTGGCTGTAAAAACTGAATCCCCCTCAAATCATATTCTCTGTGTTTCAGAGGCTGATTTGGACACGGTGTAGCAAAAGCATTTTTGAGGTACACCGAGACTCATTTCGCACCCAAACCACTGTGGTTGTTTTGTAGTCAAGCGCGTGCAAAAAAGGGAAACAGATGCGGAACATTAGCGTGTGGTTTTTGTGTGTGCACCTGTCCATGCTGAAGGGGAAGCAAAACTTGGGGACAGTCTGAAGAGTTTCCTGTAGGACAGATGAAATAAAGTACATGTATGAGCATCAATATGTATTAATGACATTGCAGTGCATTTAAGTTGAGAACACTCACATAAACAGACACATAATATGCAAATGAAAACAAAGAGCTACTGTAGAAAGAGAAGTGACTCTGAAACTGAAATGTATTTCGTACCTGTTCTGTGTAGTCCTCAGGGAACTGCTTTTGCACGTCAGGCCCTGTTAGAAATGACATTAAATGATTGTGTGGGACTGATCAGGACAAAAGAGAACACTCATTATAACTTTGACAATGAGTCAAACTATTCATAGAGAAGTTGCGAAACAATTTTACACACACACACACACACCTTCCAATATGTGTTTCTTTGTTATCTTATAAGTGATTAACACACTTCCCTGATTCAATACAAATTATACACATGATTACACGCATCACGTGAAAACCTTTTCTGATAAGATTTGAATACGTTGATGTTTTGGTACAGCTGTAATATACCTGCAATTAAGAACACAAGAAAGGGGCCCTGATCCACCATGCCAAGGTCCAGATGATCATTATCAGGGATACAGCCCAATCAAGGTGGTCACTCAGACCCCTTTCAAACCAAGCAGACATGTGACTTTAAACAGCAAGAGGTCATGCTGTAGGGGGACCAAGTTTGAGGGGTGAACTGCACTGCATCAGTTGCAGCTTCTAAGCTTATTCCTTCCTGTTTCCATTGGCACAAAATAACAGTGCATTGTTGAGATCAGGGCATAGTAGCCTTGGATTGGTTGGCTGGTTCGTCTTAACAAAGACACTCTTAGCATTTAGGACCAGCCTTAGTAAGGCCAGTTGGTAAAACCAGCCCAAGATGGATGTGCATTAGTGATGAAGCGAACAATCATAGCAAGTGGATTGTTAGGTATGATTTGGCCTAGCCTCATTGATATACAATGGGTAATAATTTAATGTGATTCAACATCATTAGAAAGTACAGCTCTTAAAATGAGCATGATTTTGAGTCAACACAATTTAACCACCAACGTAACATCTTATCTGTCATGAAGTATGGATGCAGGACTGCATGAGTTTTAGAGACAATCTAGTCCATTACAGATTGCCAATTAGGTGTATGCCAGGTAGTGAATGTTTGCCACGATTGGTTAAATACAAACAGAAGTATAGTTGTTGTTGAATATTGTTTATATTTGTTTTAACAATAACCAAACATTTTAAATAACATACTGATGCTTCATGGTTCCCATCCGAAGAACAAATGCTGTGTATCATTTACATTACCTGATTAAAATACTGATCGATCTCAATATAATTATTGAGTCCTTGTTGAGAATGCGGAAAGCCCTAGATGGTAGTCTAAATTGAATGAGTGAAAAAATGGCAAAAAAAAATTCCAGTTTTAAAATCAGCTGAAGTATTCAGATTACGGAAAGGAAATGTGTCACACAGAGATAAATATGGCATCTGATGGCTGAACAGGAAGTCAAGCGAGCACAAGACTTCAAGAGGAAGGAATTCTAAGAAATACAGCCAACAGCCTCTCCTCAGTACCCAGGAAATAAGTCATAGACTTCACATTAAAGAGAAAAGCCAGATAGATAGATGAGACGAAAAACCATACATCACGTAATGAACCAGTGAGCCACGTCAATGTTCCCTTATATCTAAGACTCACAAGCAACTCCAATCAAAAGGGATCTTTTAATACCAATATGTCATTTAAAATTCTTGTCTGAACTCAAAAAATATTATCACCGTTAACACAACTCTAATCGTAAAAATGTGGGAAGGCATGGATTGCTTCTGAACAAGTGAGTGTTGCATGACCAATCATGATACATGATCCACTGGTGGAGGATAAAGTGAAGCCCTCGCCTTCAGGGACTTACCAGAGCTGGGTGTGCCTGGATGAACTACCTCCAGATACACCTCGAAGGTTGACTCCGGGCTCTCCCTAGAAGATGGGGGACAGTTTATTAATAAAAAGCAAATAATATTACTAAATTGAACACATTTAATAAATGGGCAACAGAAACTCTGCACAATCATGTAGGTTAATAATGTTGCATGTGTGCAAGCCACATGTTTTCAGCCAATCAGTGACCAGTTAAGAGCTGCCCCCATCTTGAGCTTTTCAAACATCTTCAAGAGTGAAAGCAGCAAAGTGAACTTCATTGTAATGCAACAAATGAATCCGTGAGAATAACAATAATTACATCACAACACACATTAGTGCAACGCGTTCCACCATGTTCCCACTTCTCGTCACGGGACAAACACATGGATTATAGTGTATGCAACTACAGAATCCCAGTTTTATGACACTGGTTTACCTTTGTTCAGGACACATCCCAGAGCTCTACCCACTTACTAAGCTTGTCTAAATGAAATGTGCAACAAATGACTACATCACTGCTTCTTACACAGGAACCCATAATTGAAGTTATCTTAAATGCATGATCAATACAGTCCGTCTTTTGATACACATTGATACTAATCCATCAGCAAACTTGTCCTCTCGATGTGACCCACAATTTATAAAGAATAAAAACAAGTCATATATATGCTGTGCTAAACGCCTTTCGTTGACTGCAGTGTGCAGAGGTTTCGAATAACTACCATGATTCTTATATTTATAATGTTATGATCATTATTTTGCTATTTCCTATGACTGAATTCGGAGACATTGCTTGTGCATTGCCATTGCCAGCCTGCAGGCAAATGAAGAAGCAAACATTACTGCCTCCTAACAAGCAGGTACAATATTTACTGGTTTCACCATATCTGTGAATACAGTAACACATGACGTACCCCCCAACCCCCCCGCACCCCCCCAAAAAAATATATATATTTATATATATTATAAATCCATTGAACACTGATGGTAGAATACGTCAGACGAAGTGGAATTAGACATTCCGAGCAATCAGCTGTCCTCCCCCAGCACATCTGCTCTGCACAGGAGTGCAGCAAGCCAGCGTGAGCTTTGAGGATGACACTGACACACTTTCCATGTTTACAACTCGCAGTACATTCAGGAAGACGCCCCTGGCTAACACCTTCCTCGCATTCGTGCATGCCTGGTGGAGCTAAACCCGTTGGATAGATCATGATAAACGATGTGTGTTTGTTTTTTTGTCCCGGTCAGAACAGTGGAGTGACACCAATGTTTTTAGCAGGTGTCGCAACAAGTCAGGGCCTCGCAGTCAGCTGCATCTTCCACAATGACGCACCGCAGGCGAGCTAACAAAGCGGCGGGCTGCTAGCAGCCTCGTGCGGGGCCGGCGGGTGGACTCTCTTACTTTATCCGGGAGCCCATCGTTGTCGGTCGGCCTGCCGGCGCTGACAGCAGCGTACAGTGCGCAGACGCGTCGCTCCGGGGATGTTTTTTTTCTCTCTCGCTGGCCCGTCACATAGATCCGCGGTACGCCATGCTCCGTCTACACAAGCGTCGCGGACGCTCCGCCACGCGCCGGGACTTGTAGTTCCACCGCGGCAGGCGTGCGGATAGACAACACGGAGTAACGCGAGAGCGAAAAACTCCAGCTTCCACCATGCACGTCGCCCATGACGACGGGGTCCCGTGATGGACGTAGTCGCCGTTAGTTACCTTGCCTGGAAGGAATAAAAGTGACGTACAGTTAATTATAGGGACAAAGTCAGATTAACTAGAGTGATGTGGAAAATAACGGATACATTTGATCCCTTTTTAAAATTCTAAATACATGGACCAAAAGGGATTTGTATTATATCACGACACGTTCCGTTTGGTTTGATAAAACAAACGTCACACTGTACATTTCCTTTAATATGAGAATAGATCCAGATCCAATAATATTACCAAGACTGGACTGTTCAATTTCAAAATACATTGTGTGTTTAGATAGCTATCACACAACTAAAAACGAAAATAAAAACACGACAATAACAATAATAATTATTTAGCAGTAGTAATTATACATTCATTGGAGTATCGAAGACATAATCCGAGTCACCCTGCATTACAATAAACTGTTATACATGTACATACTGTATCTTTTAATGATTGCATTCATAATTACATTTAATGACTTGTTTCAATCGGGAACAAAGTACTGCAAATGCTGCCATGGGGGTTCGATGAAGTTTATAATAACTTACTGAATACTAATACTTGTTACTAATACTGATGTGAAGCAAATGCCTTCTGAACCTACGTATCCAAGGGATGGGTGCCAAACAATGTGTGCCCAAGTAACACCTGACATATTTACTTTAATAAAACACTGACTGTTAAATACTCTCATAGATCATCGAATGTACAGAGGAGGTGTGTCGTCGATCCACTTTTCGACAAAACACGTGTGTGAACGTCACTGGCACTTTACCACGAGCACGCACACACACACACAGTCCGAGAAGCACGTACACACACGGTGCGCGGTGAGCGAGAGGGAGGGTCTGTCTGTCGGTGTGAGGAGTTGCACAACAACACGGACACACAACTACTCGTGGAAGCTGTCCAACGCGTGCCGTGACCAGGACACTACGGTCTCCCATCAGGTAAGACGTGCAGCGCCTGGTGTCCAACCCATCAGGGGGGCTCTTTAAAAAAACGCTTAACGTGAGGGATTCGGGTGTTTATGCAGCAGTCATATTTGTTGACATGCGTTTGTGTCTGTGTGTGTGTGTGTGCGTGCGTGTGTGACGCAGCGTGTAGGACGGGGTCTGTGAGTGGAAAGTCAGTTCGGAAAGTCGCGAGTCTTACTCAGCACATGCACAGCTAGCTTAAACATTAGCCCTCTGCCGCGGGCGACCATATGGAAATGATATTTACCCGCAGTCTCGGACGGAAACGTGCCTGCATTGATTTCTGATTTATGTTTCTATTGTTTTCAAACAAATAGCGCTCTTGCCCGAGTTCTGTTTAGGCAGGGACAGAAAACTACTATACAAGTACAACGAAATAGTAAAACATCATAATAACAACTTTATTTCAGTTCCCCGTGTGACATGTAATTCTTATCATTTACATGTAGCCACTGTCAAGGCCGTTCTGGAACCCACTGTCTGTCAGTGTAGCTTAATTACGTTTTGTGTTGTTTATCTTATTATATGAATCTTTTGAGGGCTTTCATTCCTCCCCGCAGGCTATTCTTTCACTGCAGGAAACCATTGCAGCACATTGCCAACTCATGCTGCCTCTGGGTTATTACGCTTAAAAAGGCCAAGTTTGTCATTTTTTTGAAGCAAAACAAACTTGGAGTTGCACTCTGACTTGGCCACTTTTGTTTGAAGTTATTAACTAAGATATGGCCGGCGGTTTCATAAGTGTATAATAACATGCAAGTGTTTTTTTTTTCCTATACGTTGGTGGTGTGCAGGTTATGGGTGTTGTGTGTAGATGTAAACATTATACATGTTACATGAAAAATCAGGGTACAACACAGGGCTGTATGGTGTGTTTGGGGTACGTGTGTGTCTGTTTGCCAGTGTTTATGAGGATGCCCCGGCATTCAAGGTCAAATAACTGGATAAAATTAGTCACGTGTCAGCTGTGACAGGGAGCCAGAGTCCTGAGAGACTTGAAGGGCTGGTTGGTATCCACCCAGCAGGAAGCCACGTCTTCAAATGTCCTCACTGAGAATAATAGTGAAGAGGCTTCTCTAAAATGTGAACAACTGTAGAGGATACTGTGTGTGGCAAATTATACACAATAGATCATTATTCCCACACATATCTCACATGTCATTGTTATGGGTGTCAGCCATGCTCACTGCTGAAGCAGCTGAATAACTGGGAATGGATAACAGTTGCGGCTTGGTTAAAAACAAAACAAACAAAAAAAAAAAACATTTCAAACAATGAGGCTGCATAGCTCATGGTGAAGCATATCAAAAAGAATGAACTATAAACAATTCAGTCCACAATGTTCCCAACATTAGAAGCAGAGCACATCAATTACTTGAACACACCAAGTACATCATTAATCCAGCCCATCGCTAAATGCCAGACACAGGCCAAATCAGTGCTTTCAGATCTTATCATTTCTATCTCTTCTAATAACAAGCTCTCTCTCTCTGTCTCTCTATTTGCTCGTAGTTGTGTGTGTGATCATATTTTAAGGTATATGTGTGACAAAAACGTTGAAAGTGAACAGAAAGCTCGCTGTGGATCTCATATTCCGTTTTCCTTCACCAACATGAGCTTGTTCTCACGTCCTGACACGTCCATAATGCTTCCTACCTCCTATAAACTCTCCTGCTCCTTCCCTTTGAAAACACATCTTGTATAAACAGCCTTCAAGTCTACAAACTAATGTTCAAACCTCAACACGTTTATAATCGTATATACTTTACACACCGCTTCCGTGTGCATAGATTTTACGAGAGTGTAAAAGCAAGAAAACAAGGGAGGTTGGTTGCTTTATCCCTCAGGTTAGACTGACAATTTTTGGTTGTCTAAACTAAAACGTTTAATGGCTGAATATGTTGCAAAACATGGAAATTCTAACTTATCTTTTTTGTTGCAGTGGTGAGTGGATGTGATGCCACCATGGAGCGACAGAACAACAACCAGCCTAGTTTAGACAACCACAACAATCTCTACAAGATACCAAGTCAGGATGAACAAGTAAGCCTAAGCCACTGCTTAGAACACAAACTCAACTTCCTTTTATGAAAAAAAAAAAAAAAAAAAAATCCTATCAACACAAATAAAAAATGCACAAATTAATATTAACACAGCCATTCGAATCTTAATCCTCACAAAAACTGATTTCTAAAAAAATAACACTAAGGTTTGGTCACACTAGAGCGAAAGACAATGGCACTCGATAGCCTGCCTACCTTCTGAGTCACACTTTAAAACGTCACTGTAAAGAGAACTAGTTTCCCCAAAATGTTTTAAGTCGTCAGCATTACACAACAAAAATTAGTAAGACGAGCGACTGTTGAGAAAGACAGGAAGAGATTTCTCCATTTATTAGTTGGACACATGACTGCCAAGTGGGTAGTGACTCATCCTGTGCCATTTTAAGAGAGTGTGGTCTTTTAAAAAAATAGTCTCTATATACGATGTTGGTTAGTCTTTGTGATATTGTGTTTTCTCGTACAGGAAAGTATAACAAGCTATAAGTACTGCTGCACCCTGGCAAACTTTCGCATTGAGAAGAAGATCGGACGGGGTCAGTTCAGTGAGGTCTACAAAGCCACGTACCTGTTGGAGGGACAACTGGTTGCACTCAAAAAAGTCCAGGTACATTACTCTGCGGAGTGTCTACTGCTTCAGGACTAGGACTCTGAAATTCCTCCCTCTAATTGATGATGTCACGCAGATGCACTTATTTACATGGTGTATGCAATTGCAAAAAACTCCCATATCCTAAACAGAAAATCTTTGGGATTTGAATTGAAGTTCCAAATAACTGCGCTACATTTATTTATATCTTTGTCACTGCAGATGTTTGAGATGATGGATACTAAATGTCGTGAGGACTGCATCAAAGAGATAGATCTACTGAAGGTAGAGTTGATTCACCTCAGTCAGTGTTTTAAGTGCGAGGATGAGAAAAAGACATTCATTGAGTGCATTTGAATGTTTACCTTTGTCTTTGCTGCACTGAGCTGTTGTATGCCGTATTGAGTTTGACATATTCCAAATGTTTTCCTGTTCCTCCATTGCAGCAACTGAATCACCCTAATGTGATTAAATATTTAGACTCCTTCATTGAAGAAAACGAGCTCAACATTGTTTTGGAATTGGCCGATGCTGGAGATCTGTCCCAGATGATAAAGGTCAGAAAATGCAGACAAATGAACAAAACTCAACAGACGTACTGAACAGGCGTGAACTGTACATTTTAGAGTTGGATGAAGCCGTGCTGTGTCTTGAGCCAGTTCTCTAAAAGTCCCCAAGCTGAATCTAACACAAATATTATACACGTGGGACCTATCAGATATGCGCTAACTTTTTGCGGATGGATTATTCCTGCTTCTGTCCGTTTAGTATTTCAAGAAGAAGAGAAGACTCATCCCAGAGAGGACTATATGGAAGTATTTTGTCCAGCTTTGCAGCGCCGTGGAGCACATGCATTCACGCAGAGTAATGCACCGTGGTAAATAACTATTCGCACATTTATTCATTCTCAGTCCTCACACACTTGAACTCCATATTCATTTCTGCCGTTTTAGTAATCCTGTCTTCCCTCTGCCCTTCCAAACCGACCAACTTTGTGCACATTGAAACTATCCAAGTGCATGAACACAGAGAACAGCACTGCAAGTGGAAATCCATCCCAGCAAGATGGCATTTCTCTTGTGTGCGCTGTACGATACTGTGACAGGCCATCCCTAAGGCTATTGACTGTTCAATGCACAACAACATATTGTGCATACTGTACCAAGTGATTTCAGTGAAAATGTTTTGGGATTTGCTGGTCTAAATATATATGTTTGCATGTGTGTTTGAACCAGATATTAAACCGGCCAACGTGTTCATAACAGCAACAGGGGAGGTAAAGCTGGGTGACCTGGGGTTAGGCCGCTTCTTCAGCTCCAACACCACTGCAGCTCATTCCTTAGGTAAAGCATGTACACGCATGTACCGACATAACATCCATAATCTACATGAATGCCTATTTCGTCACAGTTGTATAATATTTTACCAATGAGAGCACATTAAAGAAATTATGGAACTAGTTGTAATCAATAATATATACAATTTCTTAATGAGTCATTTTACATGCTAGTGTTTCGAGGCAATGGCCTATAAGAGTTTATTTAGGGAGGTTGTAATGAAGATGTCGGAAGTTACAACACTGACTGATAACACTTTTCTTTTTAATCTTTGTTTCTTAATCTCGGTCTCAGTGGGGACACCGTACTACATGTCACCAGAGAGAATCCATGAGAACGGATACAATTTCAAGTCAGATATCTGGTCCCTGGGATGTCTGCTGTATGAGGCGAGTTAAATACTCTACATTATGACCTTAGTTGGTTATATAACTATAACTATATAACACTTCAAACACTTTTGTTTCTAGTTTTCAATTTACATCCACATCAATACTTATTTCCCTTCCCATGAATCTCTCTCATCCAAGCTGCCTTCCTCTATTTGTAGATGGCAGCGCTGCAGAGTCCATTTTATGGGGACAAGATGAATCTTCTCTCCCTCTGTCAGAAGATTGAGCAGTGTGATTACCCTCCACTCCCACCTGACCACTACTCTGACAAGGTAGACTTTTTGTCATAATAAACCCCCGACAATTGTTTACCTGATTCTCAGGGATTAAAAACGCCTGTTCAATTCAAATACAAATCAGTGCTAGTATCAGAGACTTACAATGAGCGATTAATAAGCACAAATCGCTCTATATCTATAAATAAGTGTTGCTTCAAAGTCACTGAAGTTAACCTTATTTCATACTGTATATGATGCAAATGTTTCCAAAAATCTTGCTTTCTCCGATTTCTATTTCTCTTCCTACATGATCATAATAAGCAACCTAGTCCAGAAATGTGATATTATAGAAGCTGTTGGGCTGATTTGTTCAGCAACTTTTAATAAAGGAAAGCAGACCATTGTGTTAACTATGAAAACTGTTTCACTGGCCGACCTGTCTTATGCTCATTCTGTTGTATATTTGGACTCATTCTCACACGCACATTCCTGCTCAAGTGGTCACGTGGGCAAAAAAATTGGAGTAAAAAGAAACATCTGTGAATATGCCTTTTACTTCAAACTAATACAACCCCCTTTCTCCACAGCTGCGGAACTTGGTAAGCATGTGCATCAACCCAGACCCAAGCAAGCGGCCGGACATCATCTTTGTGCTGCAAATCGCCAAACAGATGAACATGTGGACTTCCAGCACCTGAGCAACACTTCTGCTCAAAACCTCCTCTCTGCTCAGTCCGAGAACCTCGAACCACCTTCTTCAGATGCAAGAAGGTCTGCCAGAAGGTCTCACAGAAAAGTGTTAGCCTCATCTTGACAGGAAAAGAGCCATGAGAAATTTTGCACAGTGGACTGTGATGTTTCGACATCAAAAACTCCCACTTTCTGTCTTTGAGGTTGTGAAGAGATGCGTTAATGGTGGAAAGTTTACAAAAGCAAATTTGTTCATTTGAGAGGTTTACTGGATTTATGCACCTTCCTTTAGCTAAGGATAGAGAGCTGCGTCTCATTACGATTCCAGATGTCTCCAGGCCTTTTGGGTTTCATTCCAAGCTCATATCCTGCAAATATGCAGTATAGATGGGTGGATCGATATTTTATAATTAGTCAACTATAGTGTATTGTTATAATCATTTTGTGAGTGTTTTTATTAATATAGGTTAAGTATAAACAGTCATTTGGAATTCTTATGGCTACATTAGAAAATGCTTAGTGTCAATTCCTTAGTTACATCTCTCAGGGATTGATTTCTGGAAAAAAAAAAGCTTTGTGCACCCGCTTGCAGTCCGACCATTGTGATGAGCAAGACTGTTTGACTGTTTGAAGTTTTGTGTGTAAATGTGACGTGGGGTCGCCCTGCGTGCTGGAGTTGAAAATGAAAAAATGGTCCTGAATAAATGCAACATTACTGGCATCATACAATGTGTGTTACATAAGATAATCCTTTGTCCCAGAGTGGGGGAAATATGTGTCGTTACAGCACAGCAGAGGTAGTCATGCATAATTAGCACTCAAGTATGAATGCAGTAGAAAATAAAAAATAAGCTCATCAGCTATAAAGGAAATATAGATTTTAGCCCAAATATACAGTGCACGCACTATATACATTGAAATGCACAGTATATACACTGAAATATTGTTAACTATAGAATGTTATTGCACATGGCTGTAATTTTGCAGGGTGTTTTAGGTGGATGGGGTGGAGTGTGAGTAGAGTTGATAGTGCCATTTTACAAGCAGAGGCAGAAATGACCGGCAATGCCCATCTTTGACACAAACTGCTCTTTTGCGCACAAGGAAAATGTCATATTTGTGGCTCATTTGGGTTAAAATTGTCAAATGATTTAGCTTTTAATTGAGGGATTTTGTGTTATGTTAACAAACTGCATTCATGTTTAATCCCCGTCAGTCAGTTTTATTCTATTTCTGCAGGATTAAAAGGACACCGACACCTCTTGAATACCTTTTTTCACCCCAACTTTTAATACATCTAATATATTAACACACAGTGGCCGAGAGTGGGGATCCAGAGAGAGAATTTAGATATTAAACTTACCCCATGTTGATTAACCCAAAAAGGTTAAACAGCCATTTGACAGCAGCCATTAAACAAACTAGGCACCTACACCAAACCGATAATAATAATAATAATAACAACTGAACTCACTCAAGGCAACACACACCCCAACACAACTGTCCTCCATCTCTCTCTCACACACACACACACACACACACACACACAGCTGTCGTCCATCATACACAGAGCCCTGGGTCCATAGTACTGCTGGACGACCTGTTCTCAGGCAAACAGCCCACAAACCCACCACACAATCCACTCTAACCCAACACAAGTCCTAATACCTTACTCTTTTATCTACGAGTACAAACCACAACTCTCCTCAATGTTCATAGCTTTACTTTGCCAAAGCTTGACGAGCTGGACCTGGTCTCGAAGCGTTTCTAAATAGTGTCTTTCTGTGACGTAATATTAACATAGCAACATTAAATCATAAACCGCGCACACACAGGCTGAACCTTAGGAGTTGACATTTAAAAATGGCGCCGTACGGCCGGCAGGTTACGCTAATATATAGACACCACACCGGGACAGTGAAGACAGCAGCGTGCAGGGGACATTGAAGAAGACACTCACCTCTGTGGTGGGCTCTTTGAATCCGGACCAGGTTCCACCCCTCCGTCCCGTTACCACGGTGTAAAAATGGAACCCCTGTGTTACGTCAAACCACATTTTGGCGCGGCTAACAGTGAAGTCTTCCTCCGTCACAAACTTTGGAGCATGGAGAGTGGCGCGGTATTCACTGGTTCCGAAAGCCCAACTGAGTAGGACTGGGTTTGAAAAAGTATCAGACCGGTTCTTCTCTCTGCAGTGAGTCCGTGTGAGGAGATGGAGGAGAATGCGAAGCCGTCTCAGGCAGCTGATTAGAAACACCTGGCTGGTTTCCACCTCAGCAGGTGTCTATCATTCTTTCAACCAATCAATGGACCCCATCCTCCTCTCTTGCGCTGTCAACCTTTGAAAGCCCGCCTGTTCAACACAAATTGATATTTTCTCCAACACTTATATTTTACATTAAATGTTACAGTCACATTAAATGTGTGAACTCTTGTAATAATGCGATTAAGTCACCCACACTCCAGCCTTGTAGGTGGCAGTATTGCGCATTTAACGCTAGTTGCCACCCGCCATCCAACAAAAAGAAGAAGATGAAGAAAACGAAAAAGAAGACGACACTTCCTCCACTTCCCGGAAGCACAACTATTCATTCACTAAGATGGCGACGTTGTTAGTGAGCCAGCCTCAGCTCGGCGGGTTCAATTTCGAAAACTGCAAAAGGCAAGCGCTTTACAGTGGATGAAAATCTGATCTTAATAACTTCACCTATTCGTTTATGTACTGTTATCATTTGTATTCGCAACATATTGTACAAAATGTGTTTTAATTGGGCTTTCCTAGTGATGCTAGCTCGCGTTAACCTGGCTACAATGCAATGACTCAGGCAATTACCATCGCTGCTAACGTTATCTACGTGAGATTTACTTTCCCCCTGTACTTGTTCATTTAGCCTTTATTTATTGGTTTTGGAGCCTATAGCTTGTAAAACGTTATAATTGTTTTGATATGATCCTTTTTTAGCTTGATTTTCAAGTGACCACACAATCTTTATAAATAAGTCATCTTCACAAATCTTCGATTAAGAAAATACGCTAATAAATACATTTAAAAAAGCAAGGATATAGTAATTATGTGATAGCTCAGTTTGTTTTTATTGGCCTGATACACGGCAATTTCAATTGAATTAATTGGAGTAGAAGTGTTTGAAGTTTTTTGTTTGTTTGTTTTGGTTATTCAGTATGACAAGTGACTGTGTTTTTATTTTATTTGTTTTTATTTTTCAGAAATGTAGTTTTGGAAGGTGAAGTGAACAAAGTGGGATGCAGTTTACCTGCTGCTCGAAAAACGGGAACAACCATCTGTGGTATTGTCTACAAGGTTAGTGGAGAAAAAATAAACACCTTAAGAGAAGTTACAGACCCCACTGTAACTGAAATATTATTTGTATATAGTTAGGAAAATCGGTAGGCCTGTTGGAAGTTTCTGTTTTACTTTGTTTTAAATCAAAATGTATTTGTATAGTCAATATTTACAAGTAAAAATCGCCTCACTATCAATGCTGATTGATGCAGCGAGGAAAACTTGACAAAGTCTTGTAAGGTTTAGGGGTTTTTAAAGTCTTGATTCTAACTTTGTTTCCCTCAAGGATGGTGTCATCTTGGGAGCTGACACTCGAGCCACCGAGGGCATGATAGTGGCAGACAAGAACTGCTCCAAAATCCACTACATTGCTCCCAACATTTAGTAAGTAACATGTTCTCGGGTTTAAATACATAATGTATTTATATTTTCACTTTTTAACCATTTAAATCAACACAATCTAACTTGTCATATATGTTAGGTTTTTTTATGGGAGTCTGTATGAGCTACTGTCATAATCCTTTTTGTGAAAAACGCAAGCATCGTGTGATGGAGTTGAGGTACTGTTTAACCAAGTGTAATTGTGTTGTTGTGCAGCTGTTGTGGAGCAGGAACAGCTGCAGACACAGAGATGACTACTCAGATTATCTCCTCCAACCTGGAGCTGCACTCCCTCTCTACCGGCAGAGTCCCACGTGTGGCCACAGCGAACCGCATGCTCAAACAGATGCTTTTCAGGTAGGTTAATGTAGCCAATCTTTTTCTTTTGAGAAACGGTGTGTGGCTAAGGTAACACTTGTGTGTGTGCCAGGTTTGGATCATTTATTTGAGACAATCAACTGACAAATCCAGTCACACAATCACATTGATGCAATCATAATTATTACCATTATTTTAATGAATGAATAAGTGAGTCTAGAGAAATATGTGTAACCGCAAAGCTGCTGTTGTTGTTTTTTCCCCAGGTATCAGGGCTACATTGGCGCTGCTCTGGTCCTGGGTGGAATGGACTGCAATGGTCCTCACCTTTACAGCATCTACCCCCACGGTTCCACTGACAAGCTTCCCTATGTCACCATGGGTCAGTCACAAACACTAATACAGCACTGTTGTATATGCTTTTCATATTTTTAAATCAGTTGTGATGCTTTCTGTAAGCCTACCTGGATCAGTGTGTTCCTAATCCTTGCAGTGCTCTCTAGTGGATAAACACCAACTCAAATGTGTTAACGCTATCTATCTTGTTAATTCATTTAATCTAATCTGTCGTTTAAGAATTTTGAATTAATTGAAAGGGTCTTACTTGGCCAAAAACATTGATGATACCAGGCCACTGATCCAGCATATCTTTTTTTAAAGGTTCTGGCTCCCTGGCTGCCATGGCAGTTTTTGAAGACCGCTACAAGCCTGACATGGAGGTGAGTCTAAAATTCCTACAAATCGACATTAACGGGGCCCGTGTCAAACAAGTGGTGGTGACATCTGTTATACTTTATGTCAAAGGAGGAGGATGCCAAGCGGCTGGTTCGCGACGCCATCGCTGCAGGTATCTTCAATGACTTGGGCTCTGGAAGCAACATCGACCTGTGTGTTATATCCCAGGGCAAATTGGACTACATCCGGCCACACGATGAGGCCAACAAGAAGGGCGTCCGGTGAGGCATATTAGTCAGCGTGTTTGCGTGTGATGCACCAATATTATTCAAGACATGACAATATTCAGAATCTAATAGGGGTCCATTCTGTTCTTCTTTTTTTCCCCCCTCTCATTTAGAACTGGCGACTACAAGTACAAAAGAGGTACAACTGGTGTGCTCTCAAAGTCGGTGACCCCAATGAACCTGGAGGTGGTGTCGGAAACTGTACACACTATGGATACCTCCTAAAATAGTTTTACAAGATGTTTCTTGATTAGTTCAAAAGTCCTCAGAATTCCCAAATAGCGTGCTTTTCCATGGCTTACAATAAAAGTGTTTGAGTTGACCGACTGTCTACATTTTTGCATTGTTGAACTACAAATAAAATGTAACCCTCCCTTCAAAGTTTCTTTCTGTCTGTTCAACAGCCAATAAATTATTTAGGAATTGTGTCATTTATTGTAGGCTGAACAGAAAAAGAGGAACGGGGTTGTTTGGTATGGTATTATGCAGCTAAGCCACTGGAATATAAACTACATTTAATATTTTCAATCCATATAAAGAAACAATAAAAGGCTCTGGACTATGACATAAATCTGTCAGTTATAAGAAATTGGTTTTAATCACATTTCTTTCTGCTCATGTGAATGCACCCAATGTAGTCCAGCGGCATTGCATTTAAAAGGATAATCTGAGACACAAAATTACTTCCATCTAATTCATTAGCTGAATTGATGTATGAACTTTTTTTTTGCTTTGTTCTAAAACTTGTCACTCTCACATTGTGTTTTTGCCCAACTGTGCTTGTATTACTGTGTTTAATCATGCTGTCCTTGGAACGGGACAGATGCCAGCCCGCTGCCAGCTGGATGTCAAGGCCGGGCAGGAAATGGGCTCCACTGAGGTGGACAAGATCAGATAGGGGCACCTCACCACAACAAGGTGAAGGCATTATGTTGATTAATCCTTCGATTAAAACAGAGTGGACGAAACAGGTGGTCGAAGGTGTAATCGCTGGGATCTTGTCTGATAAAAGGTTCAATATGCTCTGACTTTAACCTTTGGGAAGTGTGCTCGCTTTCCCATGTTCCACTGCCTTCATGCTCCATTAAAGGATCTTGGGGCTAAATAATAATAATAAAAAAAAAAGCTCAATAATAAATCGTCACGTACAGCACCTTGTATGTCCACTGGTAAATTAGAGGTGGGCTTGCGACCAAGGTCTACCGTGGAACAAGACTAGCCCGTCTCCAAAATGCAGGCTTGTGATCCTGGTGGGGCCGGAGGACGCATGATTGAATAAAATAATAAATGAATCAACACAGCGTTGGGTTTAATGACATGTTTAAAATCCCTCTGAGGAAACGCTTTATTCTATTTCGTGTAGCTTGCCATTGCTTGTTGTGAAATATAACCGATTCTGTTTGTCTCCCTGCAAACATATAACCAGTCCTCTTTGCCTCTTAACGCGGATTATCAAAAACAGCAGCAATGTGGTGCACACTTCACTTTCACTGACATGATCCTACAACAGGGCAAGTGAGTATAATTTTGTTTTTTGCTGGTCTCATGGGGTAGCACATACAATTGCGTTCCTTTCTATGTATGATATTAATTGTATATACTGTATATCCCATTGCTTTAATTTAGTCCTAAAACACGAGGAGAAGTCACAGGAATACATTCGGATCTTATTTCTTTCTCAGTTTTCATGGCCAGCCGCACTTGGCATGGAGCATCTCAGCGAGCAGGTTGTTGCAGGGCACCTCGCCGCTCAGGTGTCTGCAGTGCAGGTAGTCCTCAGCCAGAGTGCTGAGGGAGCGTAACTCGGAGAGACACAGCAGCAGGCTGGCCAAGCGTCCCAGGTACTGAGCAGAGGTGCGCAGTGTGTATTCCAGCAGGGCTCCCTCCGCTTGCTCCTGCACGCTCTGTATGTGCTGATGTTCCTCCAGCTCTTTCACATCTGGTCAGTGCGGGAGAGGGAGGGCAACAAACCATGGACATGCGGCACAGAACCCAACCCAGAGACCACGAGGAATGGCAAAGGGGAAATGTATCTCTTTCCAAATTTAGAACTCATTACACGTCACTTTCCCAAACTCCACAATGTATCGCAAATCTGAAATTGTGTGGATAAACAGCTTGAGCCGTCACTTACCTGGGTTAAAGAGGATCAGGAACTTGATACAGGCAAACTCTTGGCGATCCGCCTTTAGAGTGTGAAGTCTCTCAATCAACCTCTGTCCTCTCTGCACCAGGCTGTCCAAGGACGGGCCGGTGTGAGAGGCTATGTGTGACAGCTGCACCTGAAACAAAGAATATACATAGAAAAATCAAATAGTCATCGAAAAGTTGAAAAAATTATTTGGCTACCATTTTCTCCAGGTTTGATCCCCTGGTATGACCTGGGAATAATCTATATTGTTGTTGTTGTATTATTATTATTATTATTATTATTATTAGTAGTAGTAGTAGTAGTAGTAGTAGTAGTAGTAGTAGTAGTAGTAGTAGTAGTAGTAGTAGTATTATTAGTATTATTAGTATTATGAAAGTAAAAGTTCCAATACAGCAAAGTACCCTCAAAATGTAGTTTAAGTCTATATATGTTTGCCAACTTTGCCACGATATATTTATTTACTGTGTACTGATAGGGGTTAGGAGGTGGGTGGGGTTGTCAGTAAGCTGCAGGAGATGGAGATGCTGGTGATTGGTTCACGGGAGCAGTAGCAGGTGAGTTAATTGACATGTTTGGTGTCTGTGAAAGATGTGGGATTATTCATTGCGGCTGTTGAAGCTGGAACAACGTTGGACGAAGATAATGCCCCCCGGCTCTTATATTCCTCTGTCCTTTGTTGAAATGAATGGTATCCTCTCCCACACTGTTATTTGAATAAGATGTGACAAAACAATTGGAAGCTCACCTCCTGCCCAGTAACCAGAAGCAGGCTGCCGTCTTTGCCATACATCACCTGTCTGGAAACAATGTCCAGGATCAACAGTTCACTCCAGCAGCCGTGCAGCAACTTCATCTGATCGCTCACCTTGAAGCCATAAAAGGGGTAATCCAGCGTTTATCCGGCTTGCCATGTGGCGTTTAAAAGTCAGGTTTGGTGCACAGGTTTCCGGCAAATAAAAGAGGAAGAATCCAAATTTCACAAGAGGATCCAACTAACCAAGATCCCCGATAGAAAACGCTGGTCCTACGAAACAAAACCTTCTATTCTTTCATGTAATTTTTTTTATATGGATTTGGAGTAAGCACAATATGGAATATGATATCAACATACCCTTTTTTATACACTAACTTGAATGTTTTCAACATCTTAATTCTGCCAATTACGTGAGCCCCACTATTGAATACATACCATTTGTGAAACATTTACATTTCTATGTCAAATGTAGTGCAGGTAGAAAGAAGCAAACAGTGGAAATATTCAAGTAAATCATAACTTGGCCACCCTAACTTTGCACTTGAGTTAATGGACTCCCCATTATTGGTCAAATAAAAAACACAGTGCATGAAAAACCGTAAACCACAATACACCCGAGTTATGGTGGGACAACAGCATAAACATAGATTATTTTGTTTATTTTAGTCAGTGTTGTGTGTGTGTGTGTATATACCCAACCCAAAATCATCAGAAAGGACCTTACCTTAAGTTGTCGGAAGTAGATGGAGCTGCGGGCCCACTCCACTATCGAAAACAGCGTCTGGTCAGCCATGAGGCACAGGTGGCTGAAGGTGCTGAGGTTCCCCTGTTTCCTCAGGCTGCTCAGCTCCTGCTGCAGGCAGGCAGTGATCTTGTTCTGCAGCTGCAGTTCGTCCGGATCACAGAGCAGGAACTCCATCACCAGCTGAGGCATCCAGGGGCCCCGCGGGAGGCCCGAGCACAGCTCGCCCGGTGAACTGGCACCGTGGTGGGACTTGATCGCTGGGTTGGAGAAGGGGACGCACTGGCGCCGGGCGGCGCCGGGCGAGCCGGAGGGCGGGAGTGGACACACCGAGGACGGGGGACGGTAGGCGATGCAGTCGTCCTGCGGCGGGGCCCGGTGCAGGACGGAACCGGGCTGCAGGTCATCGGTGAAGGCGCAGACCAGAGGTGCCGTGCCGCCTGCCGTGTATCCACAGGCTTGGATCAGAGCCTGTCTCTGCTGCTTGAGGGCACGGTCTCGCTTGTATAGGGGGCCAAACTTGTTTCGGCCACCTCGCATACGATCTGCGCGGACAGCTGACCAAAAAGAAAGTGAATTTGTGTAGAGCAGTTCTTCTAGGGATTTTCCCTGGTGTATGCATGCCTGGCTCTACGCATTCCTTTTATTTTTGAAATCCCCGATAGCACTAATATTGACACATCGCCTTTATAATGAAAATACATGGGCAAGCCGTGAACTTCCAGATGGACTGCTCGGCAGGCGGATATAATATTGACCCCTCAGTTAAAACACAATGCCCTTGTTTCTAAAAGAGGTTGCTATCTTGTCCCATCTGGATCCCTATTTAGCATTCAACTTCAAATCACATGCATTTAAAACATCGTTGAGAACTGATAATGTCATTATTTGCACGCTGCAACTCCTGTGGGTTTTTAGTCAGGATTTAGAGCAGGAGATCGATAGTGTTTGGTCTAACTGACACATTCACTTTACAGACGCTACACACACATGAATAGATGTGACCTTTACCTTCCAGTCTCATGCCGACGCGAAGACACTTCTGAAATCTGCAGAATGCACAACGTTTCCTCTGTGTTTTGTCAATGCTGCATGCCTGGTTTTCGGCACAGACGTATTTCTTGTCGTTTTGAACCGTCCTTTTGAAAAACCCCTGCAGAAGAGCAGTCCACTTCAATGGAGTTCTACTGTCCAGTTCTAAACCACTATACATTTTTTTTTAAAGAGACGAAATCAAATCCATGGGCACGATGTTCCTATGGCTGCAAATACGGCAAGACTTTTGAAAATCAAGAAGCCAAACAGAAACGTATAACAAATCGTACAATAAAGGAACTACAACATATGTTGATCTGTCCAGTGGAAACAGGATTTGACTTAAAGTAGAGAGAGAATATATATTATTTTAAAAAAATTCAACCAAACAGGTAGGCATGCAGCTCTGAGCTGGCGGGACTGGCAGCATCCTTTTCACTGAAAACAGAAACATCCGAACAACTTTGCAAACCTATCACTCAGTGAAGGGGAACGATGAGTAAATAAAGAAAAAAAATATCTACCTTGCAACTTTCACAGGTCAGCAGACCGTAGTGGTATCCAGAGACTTTATCGCCACACACCGGACAGGCCTCCCCGAAATCCATAAACTGTCTGAACTCCATTCTGTAAACGAAATTAAATAAATAAAAACTATGAATTAGACTAATGACAAAATCGAACCAAAAACGTATCACAAACGAGGTCCAACCACCATTGATGGAAAAAAAAAAAAAAAACTGTGAGTCCCCTGTAATACTGGCCGTCTTACCTGAGGGCTGAGTGCTGAGTAAAGTGTCAGCAACACTGTGCTCCTGTCCTTAACCTGTGGAGGAGGGATGCTCCACATGGTCCTGACGTCTGACCCGGTGTGCAGCATGCCAATGAGCATGTCCCATGCCATCAACTCATTTAGCCGGGTCCATTTGCTGGTTCCTTTTTTTAAAAAGGTGTAAATACAGACTGAGCTCTATTTATTTATGTTTAAATAAAATGTTTGCACGGGCTCAGTTAGGAGTGTTTTCTGCAGGGTTTAGCTCTCGCCGTCCCATGTTCACGTTTGTTTATTATCTTCCCAAAAATGTGTGTTACAAAATGATTGACATCGCTGAGGGATAAACTGATTCAGAAGAAGAGACCAGTGATGGATGTTTGTTTATGGTGTGTTCCAGTTGATAAGTACTTGGGCAAATAGTGTGGGATGAGGAAGGCATCAATCCATAATTCATTTGCAAATGAATGACAAATCTTTTTCAAATGGCAGATTTTTGGCTTTTTATGTTTTGATTAGCAAATGCATTATGGATTATGCTATGATCACAGGGCATTGTTGCAACACGAGAGAGAGCTTTTGGGACATTTCTACACTGGCGCGCAGAGCCAGTGATTACTTCGACGCAATATGAACATTATTTCGTGTAACATTATTCTGTACTTTAAATGAATTTTTAATTGTAAAGGACTGTACTCCTTGGAGATTTTTTTTTTTTCGATTGAATTACTTAAGAGAAGACCATTTAAATATATTTTTAAACACCTGCTTTCCAGTTTGGTTTGGTGCCCGAAGGATGAGATAAGTCAAGTTATTGTAGCACATCCAATGATATATACTGATAGTGTTTTGGCTGGTTTTCTTTGTGTATTATATTTATTGTAGATACAGGAGGAAATACGTGTGCCTTACTGCCATTTGTCCACCAGAGAGCACTCTAACACCACTTTTGACAATTTGGTAATCCCTGTGTGTTTCCTGTTGTTTCCTCTGTAAAAATAAAAGAGGTACCGGTAAGTGGAGAAATGCATTTAAATCAGTCATTGAGACAAATTTGGTGACGGACTGCTAAACATGTTTTTCCTGTGTACGGAATCATTAACATTAATACCATTTTTTATAACACCCTTTTAACGTTTGTGTCATATTAAAATTTCGAAACATTATTATTATTTAAAAAAATATATTTGTTGGCATGGAGGATGCTTAGTTATGCTAGTTGTTGCCTCTTATATATTTAGAAACGTTTAAATCATTTGAATGCCCCGTATTTACTCTCTTTAAGTTCTGTTTTTGGTCTCTACCAAATGAAGATTCCATTTCTTCTAGTTCCATCTAAGTGGCAGATAAACACGCAATGCTGTAAACATTGACTCGTAAAACAACTCTTTATTGTATATATTTTATTCACCAAAATACACATTTAATTATTATTTTTTGATTATGTATTAGAGAGAGAGGGAGAGAGAGAGAGCGACTCATCTACCAAAGTTAGGGGAAAGCCAACCGCTTCTGTGGCCTGGTTGATGGTCAAAACATCCTTTTTTTTGTTGGCTGGTTTTTATCCAGAAACAGCAACATTTCTGTCTAAAATTATTAATATGTACATCCATTACTATGGGCGCTCTTCGTTTGTGCTAGAAGTGTGTACCTGGTTGCTTAGGAATACATTAAACATCATTTTGGTTCACATGTGCATTACAGTGCCAGCTGGTGACAAACATCTTACAGGCTCACCTGAAGCAGCAGGTCACCGAAGGACAAGCCTCTTATATACAGCCCTGGCGCTGTGGCGAGCTGCTAATGTAGCTGCGGACAGGTGTCAGCCATCTTTAATGTTTATGGCAGGACTCTTTTCCCTGCGGTCTGCATGATGTCATCAGGTGCCTGCTGATATTAATGAATAATATTTGGCAGCTGGAGCTTGCGTTTCAGTGCGAGTTCGGACAAAAAATGATTCCTTGGCTTCATTTGATTTCAGCCGAGGGAGAGAAGGAGCTCTTTATGAAACAATAAACAAATCAGTGTTAAGTAAGTTGAGTTTTGGAAACGACTCAAGTTACAGGCCACGACAGGGCCACAGGGGCCCTAGGGAGGTAAATGAGGGGCTGACTACAGGGCCACTCTGAGATAAATGGCCTTTTTCAAACTTTGTAACATGAAAGAATTCTTTAAAGGACTATCCGACTTAAACTATATGGAAGATGGAAAATGAGCATGATAGGTTTTCCATTTGAAAGCAGTGATCACACACAAGTATGGAATTGTTCCATCGAGATAGAGAGAGAGAGAAATGTGAGAGAGCCAGCCTTGCTATTAAAGAAGAGGGGATGAAAACCATCAACCTGACCTCTGGATATTAGTCAGGATGGGGTGATCATGTCCTGATGAGAGGAATGGTTTGATTTGACTGAGAGCAGCTGGTTACAGAGCTTAACTAAAAGTGAGTTTGTGCCTAGATCTGTGCAGGCCAACACATCTGCGCCGTGGTCTTAATAATTGTTTAGTGCTTGGCCGTTTTGACTGCCCTACTCGTACACACCTGTGACGTCTGCTTACCGCAGTGATCAGCAGAAGAAAGAATAGCATGCGGTGAGGAACTATGAAACACACTAAGTGTACTGGGCCCAGAGCGGAGCCCTGGGGGACATCGGTGACAGACACTCGCTGTTTAGCTCATAGTTACGCGGCAGAATGTGGCATGTTGGGGGATTAGCATTCCTGTAGGTGAGATCACATCTACTGGCGTGTGCAAAGAGGCAAAGCTGCCTTCACTCATGTATAGTGAAAAAAAAAAACTATTTGATTTAACCTGCAATACACAGCCCTGAATATCTGTTTCAAAACTCTCTTGGTCTATTCTGGTCCATTCAACCAACATGAGCGTTTATGTAAATGACTGCATTTCGTAAAATATGTCATCCATTTGATTTGATTTGTCCATAATACTAGAAAAGCTCAATCCACTGGTTATTAATGTGAGTATTATTTCCATGCGTTTTTTGTCAGCTTGGCCTCTGAGTCACTCTGCCGTATCGTCGAGGCCAATGCGTTGTCGGGTAGGCAGGTTTCATCGTGCAGGAAACCTCTGACATCTGTCTTTGCATCTTCCACCTGGATGAGCTCGAACCATGAGCCGCCTTTGTGCGCCGCCGCGTGTATGCCTCACTTTGTTTTATGATCAATTGTTTGGCGAAAAAAGGCGGCTGTTTGTCTTTCACCCAGCGGCTCGACGGAGCGTGGCAAATCGACTTATTCCACACGCGCTCACTCGCAGCTCGTACAACGGGGGAAGAAGGGATTTGTCGCGGGGTGGGTAAATATTGTTGCCGTCTGTCAGTGTGTAAAACCAGATCGACAGACAGGTGAGCTACGTGTGCTGTTCAGTGACCCAAGTGCATCGCGCGCATCTGTCCTGTACACGCTCAAAAATCGAAATCACACTTCAGGGAAATTGGAAATTAAATCTGAGGTGAGTGTTTGCCTAGTCTGTGGCCTGTGTAACTGGCTGTTCTAGTGCATTGCTGCATTTGCGTGTGTGCACTGCACTTGGGTTGGTTCATGTTACATGAATGTAGCTTGAACTTAGCTGAACACACAGCGGCTGTTTTTGACATCCATTCCGATAATCCTTGGGCCAAGGAGTGATTTTTCGACGTAAACAGGCTCGTCACAGCGCACGCTCCCTAGGGCCACATTCGGATTCTCGTGCTTTCGCGTTGTATTTCGATACATAACAAAGCGCGCAAGGACGCTTTAGGTCTTTGACCCCGAATCTTCCAATCTTCAATAGTTGCCAATTTCACGCTAGCTTCCATTCCAAGGAATGGAGCATGTGTAAGAAAAGATGAGGAGAAGGTTCGAGGACAGATGCAGAGATGATGTGGGACAGGATGCTTGTGGGGTGAACTTGAAGGATGCCAAATGCCATGCAACCTGAAAGAACAAAACGAATCGTTCGCTGAACATTCTGATTAGTTCAGTGCTCTGATTTATACTATGTATTATTTATTATTAGTAAGTATCTACTGACGTGAAGATTTTACCTCAAAGCACTGCTGTGTTTAAACTTTTTTTTTCTCATGCAGTTCCACAAAAGGCAAGAAGAATTGGAGAGACTGTTTATTTTATTTTTTTTATTCAACGTACCCACAAGTTTTAAGTTAGAAAAGTAGAAATGCAACTCCAAAGGATCTCAATTGGAAAATAAATACGATAAAAAATGACGCTGATTTACACGCTCTTCAAAACAACGCAAAGAGTTGGATAAATAGCACAATTATTAGAAATAATCAGGCAACCGTTTACATCACCATGGCACCACGTTGTCTATTTAGTCGAACGTAGGTTTGTTTCTGATAATCGTTGCGCATCAGCACATTGGCGGGGAATAAATAATTTGCTGTTCATACTAACACGCAAAACGGGATGTTCTTGAGGAACAGCATTTGCACACCGAACGACGTGCCATACACGTTTGGCTTCAGGCATCGACAATCAGCGGGCTCACAGACAATAAATATGCGTCGTTGTTGGACACGACGTCGCCGAATAGGTAGTCGCTGACTTGTCCCAGCAACAACCACTTACATTATTATTATCATCTAAACCGTGGTAGCTACGGAGACGCAGGTACTGTGTTCTGGAGAACGTTTCCAGGAAATCTGTGACTTGAACTTTGGTGCCGCTTTTCACAACACTTCCACTGTGATATTTGCACAAATGGTGACAGCTTTGTGAACCTCTGCACAGAACCCTGTAACGGCCGCGGAGGGGTGGGGTGTGGCTAGGGGTTCAAGTTTCTTTTTCTTTCCTTTGGCCGGTGGACGTCAGTCAGGTATTTTTGGGGGATGCGGTCCTGCAGCCACGTCCCCCTGTTTGCCGATTGATGCCTTGCGGGGCGACCGGCCGTTAGCTGGTGCCTTTCGTGCGCCGCCTCCTCTCGGCACGAAGTTTGGCCGCGGCGGGACAGATCGTGACCCCAGGGTCTCAGGAGGCAAAGTAGGAGCTCTGCATCGAGTAGAGATGATCAATGGGGTTTCCCGCCCGGGCCTGCAAGCACCTTATGTCCGCGGTGGCCAGGTAGCAGTCGCTCAGACTTGTCAGAGAGACGTCGCTGTCGGCGTCGTGTAAAAAGGAGTCGGTACCTGAGATTCGAGACGAAAAGGGTGAGGTCGGACAAAGCAACACTGCCCAAGGTCATTTGTCTGATTGTTGCACAGCGGCAACATTCCAAAGCTCAAATAAAGACACCAGCAACCCCAGCCAATGCAGCCAAAGAGCATGTCGCTTCCTGTTGCTATCCCCCGTGGCCTCTCTGCTCTGCTGGGTGTGTGTGTGTGTGTGCGTGCGTGCGGGCGGGCGGCGGGCGGGCTTTCGTGCACGCGCCTGTGCGCGTTTGTGTCGGGTCTCGCTCTCGGTCAAACAGACCTGCGGATTTTGATGTGCCAGTGACGCACACAGTGAGATGGAGACACCTGGTCACCGCCCCCTTTGTTCAGAGCCCCGCGCCCACACAACGCTCGCTCTCATGTGACACTGGCCAAAGGTTGCAGCCTAGGGTCTGACCAAAAGAGGGATGCCTGGGTAATGCAATGAAAACACAGCAATATACAGACGCGCGGACCTCTCACTGTCCAATTGTACAATCGCCAGCATGTGTCAAATTACTTGGTTATATCGTCATTACCCATCACTCTCTGACTAAGTCCCAGCCCTGCCCCTAAATGGATGTATATATGGATGGGATGATAATGATAGAAATAGCCAGAACATGTAAACTGTTTAAATTGTAGTGTGTTTGTGAGCTCTGCAACGTCTGGTCGAGGGGTGCATGTTACACATTTGCAGCCACCGACCCGTTCTGAAACATCTCTAATGATCGTCCCTCTCAGCTGTCAGCTATGGTCTTTAGGAAGCGCTTCAGGACGCTCGCACAAAATTGGTGAGCAAGTTAGGAGGATATCTTTTTCGGGACCACACCATTACTTCAGCAGGTTAGGGGTCAGTGATCGGAGAGTACGACGGTGCTCACCGTCGGGGTTCATGTGGTCACCGGGCATCTGTGGCGGGGTGAGGCCCTGTTGGAAGGGGTCGGCGTTGTAGCCAGTGTGTTCCATGGTCACCAGGCGCTGCTGGCTTGGCGTTACAAGCCCCGCGTAGGAGTGGAGCAGGTCCTCCATACAGCCTGATACCGCCTCTGTAACAGTCAGTTGCAACAAAGTTGAGAGTAAGGGTTACCCTTCTATATCATGCACACATTGGCTTTCTGTATTTGGGAGGGCATCTCGCTTTCATCCTCTGGTCTCCGTTTGAAGTAGTTGCTTTTACATGTTTTGACGTGTGCACGGCAGTATATTTGTTACTTAGCGACGTGTCACAATAACGTGATTCTGTTCAAGTATTTAAGGAATGCAATTCAAATTTGTGGCCAAGATTTCCACGTGAATGGCAGAACACCACAACAAATGATGCTCACAAACTATGACGCCTTCAGTACCACGCGAATGATCTGCGAGCGCTGAGCTTCACACGCTGCTTCCTCTCCCATACAGGTCTTTTCATTGGAAATGAATATATCAAAATATCCAGGTTTCTTTCCTTTACAGACTAGCACACGTGATCATCAAATGCAACTTTTCTTCATAAAA
>JAFBJU010001081.1:76596-130787 GCA_016785305.1 Colistium nudipinnis
AAAAGANNNNAAAACCCCCCCCCCCCCCCCAAAAAAATCAAAGGTCTATTGCGCGTCAACGCGTTCTCAAAGGTCATCTTCGCGGTATCTCCCCGGTGGTCCGTGAGGACTCCATCCAATCTTAACCTCAACTTCAAACAACCTCCCTTTATTGGTTTGCTTTGCTCATTTGGTTGACGGCGGCAGCTTCCGTTGTGATAAACCTGGCTGCACGGCCAATATTGACACACTGGGAGTCCCTCAGCAGATAGAGGCAGCGCTTGCCAAAGCACTGGGACACTTATCTAAACTGTCTGCTCCTATCGGCTGTGAGACCACAGTGGCAACGAGCCCGCTCTGCACGGCCGGGCTGTGCCGCACGCAGAATCCCGGCTCCCACTTTACAGCCCTGCTGTCGGGGAAAAAAAAACAAAAAAACTCCTATTTACCGCTCTTGCTTCAGAGTGTGGGACTCATGCAAAGGCTCACAAAACTGGGAGTGTTTGCCGAGCGACTGTTCACTGTTTATTGTTCCCCCGGCTCCCAGTAATATCGGTCATCGCAGTTGTGGCGGAGAGATTACATGTTGCAGATGAATATCTTCTTTTTTTTTTGGTAACATTTGGGCGAAAGCAGGATAATCGGATAACCCGCAGGAACACACGGGCGCACAGATGATGATTCCTCACCTTGGCCTAGCCTTTGGCTGCTGCGTTGCTCCTGCTGTTGCTGCTGCTGTCTGCGGGCTAACTTCTTCATCTGCGAACAAATAAGCACAGTAAACAGCTCGGTAGCCGGTAGACATCTCCTGGCGAGACTCTCGCGGCGCAAACAAGCCCACCGACAAACGCGAGGGAGTTCCACCTCTAAATTATTATTTCCAACGTCATATCATTATTAACAGTTGGGGTGTGACATCACGTGGTCATATCAAACAATAAAGTACATCCAAAATGAAGGATTTGCAACTCGTGGTCGTCCTGCATTTTCCAATAATAAAATTAAGCACCCAAAGAGCTTGATTAAAAAAAAAATAATATGGCAATGACTTGGAATGATTTATTTCCCTATACCTTTTTACAAGACGACGCATGACAACTCTCAATCTAAATGGCAAAATAAGAGGCAAAAACGAATTCAAAAGCTAAAAAGCATTAGAGGGAAGGGACAGATGGGCCTGTATTAAGTTACACCAGTCACAGAGGAGAACTGGTTTCCATCTTACACAGAGTAAATCCACGCAAAAACCTTGGCCCGGACCCAGAGGCAGATCCAGAATGTGGTTAATGACTGGGGCCAGAAAAAAAATGTGTTTGGGCCTGAGACTTTTAAGTTGAGAGTTGGTAGATGGCCTTCGCGATGTTGCATCGTTATCCCCTTCAATTCAAAATCTCCATCGGCGCACCTTCCCTTTCGAGGTGTCTCTCCGGATAGTTTTGTGGAATCTTAGTGAAATATAGTATTCAATTGAAATCCCCCCCCCCAAAAAAATCAAGGTACTTGGTGTGCCTGTTAAATGTTTTGTGCATCACTACACTGACCTTTGCTCTCTGGTTCTGGAACCAGACCTGGACCACACGAACACTGAGTCCTGTCTCTGCGGCCAGGGTCTCTCTCACCTGCAAGTCACAGCACAGTCACACTCGTCAGCCATTTTTACACACTCGCGTCACTCAGTATATCCTCCAAGCAAGGCGTGAGAGTGTGGAGCCAATGCTGCTCTTTGTGGGTCTGCGTGACTCTGCGCAGATGTGTGTGTAATCCCTCCAGATTTGTGTCCTGCTTGTCCAGTACGCTAAAAGGGCAACAATGGCACATGCCTTCTCCAAGTTAAGTTCGCGAAGACTACAATCCAGTACAAGCAATAAAATCGAAGCTTATTAAGTAAGATGCTAGTCAAAGATCTTGGCGTACCTTTCTGCAGGGTTTGGAGGAGACCTCGAAGGAGGCTTTGAAGGCCCTCCTCTGCTGGGTGCTGAGGATGGTGCGCGGCCGTTTGGGCCGACGAGGGTCCCGGCTGTCGCCGCTGCCTTTCCCCCCGGCAGAGCGCCTCTCTGGGCCCGCCTTCAGATCCTCATCCTCACTTTTATCTGACGCCACGCACATAGAAACAAACGGCACATTTAATGACCCCTGCGTGTTTGTTTCTAGAGGGGTAAGATTCAACTGGAACGATGCCGACGAGACCAATCGTCCCAACGTACAGATACGTATATCAAAGCGGTGGATAAGGCAGGAACTTTCCCCGAGAACTAGCAACCTTTGCGGGAAGACGCTAAATGCCTAGCCCTTGTGTTACCACAGAATAGACTAGGGTGTCGATCTGAAGGCAAATTTTGCTTTAGACTAGAGATAAACAATAATCTGCAACCTCTAGATTCTTCGGAAAACTTCCCAAATATTCTGGGCAAATTTGGTCAAAACGCAGCTTGAGCCATTATTTTAATGTGTTTTCAATTCAACCGAGCTTGGGATCGTCCACCACGGAATATCGCGAGTTGTTACCCGAGTTGGAGTTGTCCGGACTGAGCAGGTCCCTCCCCCTCTGGTAGTCACTCTTGCACAGCAGCTGACCTTCTTTGAGGACAAATTCATCTCCTTTGCGCAACTGGCGCTCACAGACGCCGCAGCGGAAGCAGCCGAGGTGGTACACGCTCCCCAGAGCTCGCATGACCAGCTCCGTGGGCGCGATCTTCTCCAGACAGCCGCTGCACTTAGTGGCAAACAACCTGCGGACACACGGGCGAGAGAGGTGAGTTCCCAGTGGGTCATGTAGTGTACGGAAATAAAACGGCCCAAAAGGTCAATTTACCAATTTACTTACTTAGTAGGCTAAATTGGACTCTAAAACACGCCCGGACATCGACTAAGTGTGTGTACATCAAATCATGATTTTGAAGCTGTTATTATAGGGTATAGGAAACTACATTGTGTCGCTTCAATCGGTTCTTTCTTTGTACAAGAAAGAGTACACACAATACAACAATGCACTGTTTTAACATCCTCAGAGAAAAGCATGGAAAGACCTGTAATTGTGGTACGCAAGTGAGCGTACGCTGCACTGGCAAGAGCACTTGCACCACCTGAACACTTTTACACTGGCGTTTGCTGCGCAGTCACCTCCACGCGGGAAACAAAAAAAAAACAGAACCCCCCCCTCAAAAAAAAGCCAGATGTGCTCCGCCTGGATTAATGAGCTACTACTTCGAACTCATTTTTAACCTTTACAGCTCTCTGTCCCTGTGAAAGGCTTTTTGATGTGGTAATGGGCCGCATGCATACAGGACTTATTCAGTTGGAAAGAATAGGGAGATTTTTTTTTTCAACCACTCCCCATGACTACCTAATGAGGCAATATGTGACCTCCGGAAAGGGAAGGGTAGTCGCTAGTGGAAGAGACGGAACGTGACTGATCCAATATGGTCTGACTCTGGGCCGCTTTGACAACTACAAGACTTCCTGAATTATTTTTGCTATTTTTCAGTCATGATTATCCTATAAGGAGGTGTGCTTTTAATTTCCACCATTGGGTATTCAAATGTGTGTTTAAATGCATGCTGGTTACATTACATTCTAAGTATTGGCAGTAGAAATAACTCACCCAAGCTAATATAAATAACCCCAGATTTACTAGAGGTGCAGTGTTGTCCCTAAGAGGGGTTTCTTTAAAGACAGTTTCATCTGCACTCAGATTGATGTTGGGTTGTCTGGACTCACAGAGGGTGCTGTGTGGGGATTAGGTTTGTAGCATTAGTTTTGATGACACAGAGCCGCGAGACGACCGATGAATAGAACCCAGACTGGGATTCAAGAATAAGCCGCAAAACTTCGCGAAGAGAGAGCGCAGAAAAGAAGAAATGAAAGAAGCCAGAGCGAGAGAGAAAAAATATATATACAGGGAACAAAACCAAGGGAACAGGGAACAAAAAAAAATGTGTGTGCGTGTGTGAGTGTGTGCGTGCGTGCGTTTTTCTCTGAGCCAAGCCATCATAAAATTCAAAAGGTTTTATTATTTCATTTCAATGGGGACATTAATGCACTCAGCACGTGTCATGTTAATCTGCACATAAAACACAAGATGTGCAGTATGTTTAAATGATTAATTGATATTAATGATATGTGGTCTGGTCAGGTGGACTGGTGCGTTGTGCCAAATTGACTGACCAAGAAAAACCTGGTCTGGCGTTCATTGGTGCAGTAATTTATTCGTAAAATGTATTTTAACAGTGCACTATCCCTAACATGGTGACATTAAACTACCTAGGCGGGTACACGAGGTGAATACACTCGCTTTCTCGCACACTTTCCCCTTCACGAGTGTACGAGCGGATCCCTTTCCTCTCTCCACCTCTGTTGTCGCCTTACTACCTGGTTAAGCTGCCATCATAATATCAACAGCCCACTTGGCGTCTCAAGGAAATTGGAGACGGCTCCCTGTTACCAGAGAGTCATGGGTATGTCTGGGACGCGACTGGCAAATGACCAAACACGCTAATCGCCTGTGCAAGTACAACGGTACAAGGGACAACCTTTTTGAACTCGCGCCACGAGTGGCAATCCAAGTCTTCCAGTCGCTGAACATGGCGAAAGACATCAACGGGTTTTCCCGAGAGAGTTCAAGTTTGAAAGGGCATACCCGTAGCTCCTATGGGTATGCGCTTTCAAACTCTATTGATGGCGTATGCCCTAAGGGGGTGTTTTAAGTCAATGGGAGCATGCACAGATGAGTGTAAACGAGAATATCGGTAGGTAAGGAGTATTCGTTTTCGTTAGCCATGTTTAGAGGTATTTGTCTGTTTGGAAATTTGGGCATAAAGCCTATTACTGAGATGATAATGAGAGTCGAACCAGAGAATGGGGTGAACGGAGGGAGGTAGATGCAGGGCAGGTACACAGAAAAACTCAATGTTTAGACAGCTGCCCCCCCCCCTTCACTGTCTCCACTCTATTCAACAGTTTTTTCTTTTTCTGCCGTCCACCTCCCTCCATCTCCTCTTCCAGCCTCTGTCTCTGTCTCAGGGGTAATTCTCCAGCCATACCTAAACAACAACAGACGTAACGAGAGAATATTTCCCTGCGAGTTTTGTGTTTTTCCAGAAAACTACATTTCGTCTGAATCTACGTTTAGTTTGGTTTTTCTACATTGGCTGGGACCATTTGGCTGATGCATTCATATTTGTGACTTGCCAAATACATAAATTAACAAATGGTAAACACTCTATTGTGCTATTATAAACTTGAAAGACCACCCAAAGTGTTTTACACTTCAGTTTTAGCGAGTACCCTTTTCGCGCACACACATATATTCATGGCACGTCCCTATTACACACATTTACACGCTCACCAATACATTCTCTTTATAGTGAAACAAAATGTGATTTTCCTATTACAGTTTCTTTGAATATCAGCAAAATGTTTCGATGTCAGCTGGTTAAATGCATGCTTTTTTTATATATATATAATAATGCATAAATGATGAACTCAACAATACATAGCTGTTGCATGGAACTAACTTAAATAGCTATTACAAATAATCAGTTGTCATAGTAATGAATGTGAAAAAAACAAAAACAATAAGCATTTGCATTAGATTATTTTTTTACCTCTAGTAACCCAATTTTACATATACTGAGTTAACCCACTTCTCTATAGCAACATGCTGCCTTAGCTCAATATTAAATCTTCCATCCAAAAAGCATTAATGCAATACATCTCACCCGCAATTTAGACTCAACTGTGGGACAGTTCACTGACATCATTTTTCTTCCAAAAAGAAAACTTTGATCTACAACTAATGGTCCAAATGGGCCAAATATCATTTCCATAAATAGATTATCTTATAAACAAAGTGACGTATTTACTGCTCCAAAAAGAATGGATTTAACTTTTTCCTTAGTCTGCTCTCAGGACTTTACTTTTTTTTTACAGCTCCACAACTGCTAAAGCTTAAAAGATAACAAGGTTAGGATTGTGCTGTTGGTTCTCTCGAACACATGTGGGGTCCATTGAACGCTGCGTCTTCAAAGAGCAGCTAGTGAGGCAATAGACTTACATCAAACCGCTGTAGACTTTCAGTGGAATTTATTTTTAAAATCTTGTTTGCGGCAGCTCTCGGCGTAGGCAAACCTTTGTTCCAATCCCGGAGGACCTAGACCACCACTGCTAGGGGCAGCTTCTTTGGAAGGTCCTCCTTGACCCCCTGGCCCTGTGCCTTATGCTTCAGCACTGCTCCAGAGGATTACTCATCATAAAGAGGTACGGGATTAAAGTGGATGAGAGGAGAAAAGAAAAGACGAAGCCGTCAAAACAGACCGTGTGTGTTCCTCCGCTGTGCTCTTGTTTGCTCTCCCCCCTTCGGGGAGCTGGGTGACCTAAAGGAGGAGAGTGGGTGTGCGGGAGGCTGGCTTTGGGCTGGCAGCTTGTCGGCGTTTTAATTAGCAGATGTAATTAATAGATGGCTGTGAAGGAGGCAGAGGGGAAGAAAGGCGGGATCCGGAGAATGGGGATGTGCTGTTTGCTCAGCCAAAGCTCAAGAAGTCGGAATAAGGCCTAAAGTTTTCACCGGGGGGTGGGGGGGGGACCTCTGGGGACACTTGACCGTGTTTGTCAGTCGGGGGAAATGATCTCAGCAATCAATCAGATTCACTCATAGTTGTTCAGCTGCTGGAGTGTGGCTGTTGGAAAAAGCGATATTAAATAAATGATATGGACAGCCAAACAAAATGTGTCAGATCCTGGTGTAATTTGTGTTGGATTTCATTCTGAAAGAGCTGGCATTATTATGCTCATAAGTTCTGTTTTAAGGCGTATTGCCCTAATCTAGAATACCGGCTGTGAGGATTTGCTGTCACTCAGCCACACCAACAATCTTTAATCCAATAATGAAGCTGGGGGAACCAACATGACTCATTTACTAGTCCGTCCTGAAGTTTAGATTTGGGGTTGAGGTCTGGAATGCGCGCGAGGCTGTCAACTTCTTCGTCCAAACTAAATTGGGGTACCAATTCCTTCTTTACACAAATTCCGTGGTCTCACTCACCAACATACTGTACATCTCATAACTTCTCGTCCCTACAGTAACACCAGACCCCCTCAGATCCTCCCACCGTGGCAACGGGGACTGTGCCTAGTGACTGTGAAACCTAGTAACCTAGTTTCTGTGGTCCTTCCTTGACTCCGGAACAGCCTGCCAGAGGCCATTAGACAGGCGGAGTCTCTTGACGTGTTTAAGAGGCACTTGAAGATCTGCTTTTACTCCCTGGTTTCTGCCGGTAAGTATTTTTGTTTTTAGCGCTTTATAAATGAGATAAAATTTGAATTGTGACCACACAAGCAACCAGAAAGTCTTGTCTTAGCGTGTTTGTGTACTCGGCAGTTACTTTTGAAATGAAAAAAAAGTGAAAGGCAGACATGACAAGTTTAATTACTATTACCAGCAACTGTTTTTGTCATGAGGGGCTAGAAATCCGTCAATTCAGAGAAAATGTGCTTGTTACAGGGTCAGTTCCCCATACTTGTTAAATGTGCTTATATTTCATTTAACCATTGTGTTTTAGCCACTGTCAACACAAACAATAGTACCATAATAACATAGTGGGTTATTTCTCCTAGCAGTAAGTACACCTGCCAACCCTGGTACCCATAGATAACACGCTAATTACAGTCTCATACTGACATACCAAGGACATGAGATTAGATTTGTGCTCTTACGCGCGCTTGGTCTTTGTCTTCTACAGGTAAAACCAATGTTATCTGCAGCTATCTCAACACACGGCCTCTCTGGAATCTAACCGATGGAAATCCGTCACAGTGATGGAGGGGTTTAATCCCCGAAAAACAATCGCGTGCATTCTCCCTCCTGCGCGGTACGGCGCGTCCACGGCAGTCGTGGTCTGACAAGGTCAGGAGCGACCACGCCAGATCAGATGACCTCCGCCCAATGCTCGGAGACGGTAATTGAATAATTGGGTAATGATTTCTATGTTTCTCAGGGCATAATTCCGACATCTGACCCTACAGTGAACCCACACAGTCTCCGCTTTTTCCTCGTCTAGAGTATCTCTCTCTCTCTCTCTCTCTCTCTCTGACTGGTCCTGGTCTGGTGAGGATTTGATTTTTTATTTCCGTTGTAATCCCGCCTTTTTTTTTTTGCGCGTGTCCATTTGGCGATGGACGTGAGCCTGTTGTATTTACACTCTTCAACAAGGTTTTTTAATGGAGAAGATTTTTTATGTTTTTTAATCACGGGAGCGGGCTACCAGAAAAGCCATAAGGAGAAGTGGCAGGCCCTAAATTTCCCATCCGGTGAAGCGAAATGTGGGTCTGCAGAAAGAACCAAACCGAGAAACAGAGAAGGGCAGGAACCGAGGTGAATCTTGGGGCAAGAATCTGGCTGGAAATTAGATTTTACAAACATGTGGGTGATTTGAAGTCTTTTTAAAAAACAATACGAGTCTTTTAAAGTGTGTATGTGTTTCATAAAAAAAAAAAAAATGTAATCTGTCCTTTCACAATTTTAACACAAAGTTAATAAATAATGTTGGATGTATTTGGCATTTAGTACTTTATTTCAAAACCTTATGAATTCAATTTGCACAGTTTTTGTTTTTTGTTTTTGTAAAAAAAAAAATAATTATCTCTCTTTCTCTCTCTCTCTCTCTCTCGCTCTGTCTCTCAGTGCTTGATTACAGGAGTAGGATCAGGTGTGCAGAGCTTTGGCACCAAGCTGCTCCTCATCTCCGATCAGATCTGCTTTAAGAGATGATCTTCACGTGCTTTGCTCCAGCTAACCTGACCCCGCCCCTGCCTCTGTGCCACACTCCTGCTCACGTCAGTTGATTGTCCTTGGTTGTCTTATTTACCTGATTATTGATCAGGCTCCTTTTGGTTTTGGCAGTTAACTGAATAAACTAGAAAAAAAAAAGAAGGCCTCGACCGTGCGTGGCACCATTTCTCCATTTCTGCGTGGTGGCGGCAGAGATCTGGGAAATGGAGCGTTAAGAAAGAGACCCTAAGCAGTGACCAGATCCTTATAGTGGGCCCCATACTTTCTTTATGGCTCCGATAGTTCACTACCATGTCCTCCTAGTGTGTATTTTTTAATTATCAGAGCACTATATTGGCAGCTATTACGTCTTGAGTGATTTCAATTCACCTTCATCACTGTACTAACTGTCCCCATCAATGAGACAAACATTTACCATAACATCTGTTGTGACACAGATAAACAGCTGTGATATTTGTACTGCTCACAGTTGTCTGCACAGTATGAACAGGGGCCGCCAGTGGCACAAGGACATTTCATGATGCAGATGTGCTAGAATCGAAACAATAACCCTAAAACGTGGAGGTGCACTCGCACATGTGTTGACATTTGACATTGAAATGTGTCATTTCATACAAATGCACTGGTCACTTTTTCCATAACGTGGTTCCAATGCCCTTGCGTGGGCAACCATGGGCGTGTTGACCTTAAAATGAAACGTGGTCAGACCCGGGCCTGCCCTGGAGCAGCAATTAATAGTTAATGATGTGCACAACAATATGGGGACGTTGTTTTTTCCTCTCCTCTTCTTTGTGCCCCTTCCTGAATTGTTCACCAGTCCGTTTTGGGCTCTTTTGTCCCATTATCTACAAACGCACACCTAGCACTTGTGAGAGACAAATATTTGAACCTATCTGGTGGTACCCTTGCATTATTTTATGCCTTAGGCTGCCGAAGTTGCCCATGCCAACGGCCGAGCCGCTTAAATGTATTTATTTATTATCATAGACACTCTCTATTCCGGATATATGACATATCCTCTTTTATGTCTGTCAAAAACGGGTACACATGGTAGCTTTGCCTTTCACGTTGCTCGCTATGCCTCGTATGGCAGCGAGAGTTAAGAAACAACGTGTCTCTCATTCACCCTGGTGTCAGAGACTCTCCCGGTAAACTGTGCAAGCAGAAGTGAAGAGAAGGGGCTCAGGGCTAGACACGGTGCGTGCTGCAGGGAAACCAGCCCGACAAGATTACAGACATCTGTTTGCGCTCAGGATTAAAAAAAAAAAAAAAAAAAGGAGGAAATATCAATGCAAACAATGCACACCAGTGTAATTAGGAAAGAGATATAATTGGAGCACCGCTACACGGGTGGAGGAATCAGAACACGGGGAAAGAGAAAAAGAGAGACCAGAGGAATCGGGGGAAACGTAGTGAGGAGTTGTGCTTATACTGGACGTGGATAACGTAGACCGCTTTGAAGCGTGCCGGTTCTGATGGAGCCCTGGGGACTGGCATCATCACAGTCTGCTAAGTGCCAGCGCGATTCCCGGAGGGGGGGGGGGGCGTCCACACCACCGACAGCACCGTTACCCAGGAAAAAGGAGGAGAGCGCAGAGGCAGGGGAGAGAGTCCACAACTGGCCAATATTGGCAGTCCGAACCTGTCCCGGAGAAAATGTGCGCATGCATGCGTAACTAAACTACGCTATAGGAAACGTGATCGCTGACCAAATCGTATTCAGGGGAGATGTATTGCCTTTGCATAATCTGAATATGTGTCTGGGGGGGGAGGAAGAAAAAAAAAAAACGCCTCGCCTCCGAATGTTTTCCTCGCTCTGATAACAATCAGGATTTATTAGCAGCAGCAGCAGATTCCGTGGTGGCTGGGGTGACGCATAAAGGCCCGAATAAGTCACACCACAAGCCAGAGCTCCAGTCCACAGTCGTGTCTGTGGGTTAGACAACAAAAGCATTGTGGTCGGGCAAAGATGGTGGTTTCGCGTAAAGTTAAACAAACAGGTTGCGTCTGAAGTCGCTGTGTACTCTTTCTGTATTAAACCAGACCAGGGCCCTCGGCCAACCCTTCGGCGCAGTGCTCCGAGAGTCTAAACAGAGCCGTAAAAACACCGAAATAAAGCTGCAGTCAGAGCAAGGGGAGGTTTGTAAAGCAACATCGCTCATAGCGGTGGAAAACAAAATACGCTGCGTGTGTGTGGACCTTTTACCAATACGTTATCATCCTTATCACGACTGTATATATTTTATATTGTATTGTCAAGTATAACTCCAACTTTGGCCTCAACCAGACCAGGAACCTTGTATTTTTGACCAAGACAATGTTTTTTTTTAGTTTTTCTGACACAAACAGACAAACAAACAAACAGGCTTTTTTCCACCTGCTCAATATTATATCCACAAAAAAAAGAGCCTGTCTCAAAAGGATGCTGAAAAACTCGGTGCATTTATTTATTTATTGTCAGGATGTGCCATTAAGGCTACGAAAATCCTCCAGACCATCCAAAATGCTGCGGCACGAGTGCCGACATGCACCAGAGAAAGACATCATATTACCCCTGTATTGAATTTAAATAAATCGGTCTCAAACGAAAGGCTGTCGGGGCTTGTGCTCGCTGAAACTCACACACGTACGTACATTTTGCCCCAGATTTGAGCTCAAATAAATCCCACAAGATTTCAGCTTTGCGACAGATTTTAAACTCATTTCGGCTTCCACGCATGGTGCTGACCTCCCATTTTCTGGACACACATTGCACCAGATAGTCCCCCTGTGATCGGGTTGGGCGATTGCAGAACAAACCCATCGGAGGGCCCCGACGTGAGCCAGTGCAGTATTGAAATCGGTGTCGTCAATGACGATGCTCAAAATTATGAAAGGAGGAAGTTCGTATTTACTCGGTGAGCTGTGAAATACAAAGCTGGACCATATGCTGTTGTGGAAAGTGATCCCAAGACAATAAGCGGCCCAGCCCAGCCTTATAGGTACAAACATGTGGCGCATATAAAACCGGTCTCAAAAAATCACGCTGTCTGTCTGTCCGAATGTCTCGGTGGACGTGTGCTGAGAGCATAGGGAAGGATCTGGTTCTTATTTTCTTTCTGGCTGGTTTCTGGTAATAAAAATAATTAATCCAACAAACCCCTCTGACGTGTCGTCCCGACCCATTCTTCCCCAAATCCAACCGTTATGGCCCCGTGCGACAAAACAGCCTGCGCCTCCCACCCCAGTGGCTTGGCGGTTGGGCTCGGCCGCAGTGGCTCACTTTTTGATCCCCGGGCCCATTAAGGACCCGCTGCATAAAAGCCTTCACGTGAGAGACACTTTTAGAGCAGCAGCTCTCTGTACTCAGACGGAGACAAAGTGCGCGGGCCGCAAAAGGGACCGGTCACAGATAAAACCACGAGCGGGAAAAACATCCATCTCCGTGGACACGTTGAAGTTTTACGGCAAAGAACTTCTGACACTACTTTGCTTGCTTTCACTCGCTTTAAACAAGAAGTGCAGGATTATGATTGTTTTTTGTTTTTTTATGATCACCCTGATGATTCAGAATGTTGGTGCCAAATTGAAAGAGAACGCGTCGGATGAATCCTCCCAAATCATATTCGAGAGGCCAAAAAATACCCCCACAGGGCTTTTGACCTTTGACCATTGACAATCAAAATCTAACCACATGAGTCTAAGCAAAAAGATTTTTTGCCAAATTTGTGGAAAGCTTTCCTCATGGCGTACCCATGATCAGTGTTCCGATGCAGACCCATCCCCGTCATCCTCAGAGTAGCGGGCACACGCACATCGGTCACCGAATGATTTGTGGCTGGCTCAACTTTTAGCGCCTGTCCCAGTGTGCGAGAGGAATTCCAAGGTGTTCTGAGGTCAGTGGTAAGAAACGCGGCGCACTTAAATTACTCAAATGCCTACCTTTGTGCAATAAAAACAACAGGAAGAGGACTCTGGGCGCAATCCCGTGCAACAATTAAATGTTTTTTTCCAAGCCTTACTTTGCTCTGTATGATTTTCGTTTGCGCAAAAAAAAGAAAATGATGCCCAGTACGGCCAGCATGCGAGACTTAACATTTCACCGGTGGCTGTAAGGCACTGTGCAAAGCGTTGGCCTCACCCCTGGAAGCATTTGAACATGTGGACGGGAGGAGGTGGGGATTGAATGCCAGTTTAGAGATTAGCAGAAAAACCTACTTTCCCTCATAAACCACATCTGCCTAACGCGGCTGACACCATATACCATAGCCTTAAGTATAATAAAACTCAAACTCAAACACGATCTGAAAAAGAACGTATGCAGTTCTTTGTAAAAATATTCATAGCTATTCGTAATCTTCAAATATATGTATATTTCTATACGGCGTCACCCGGTGTTATACAGGTACCAGACTTGTGCGTTTTTCTTATTGACAACTCTTTTTTTTTTTTCAACTGAACACATCTAGAATTTCTAAAGGGTAGATCATTATGTCCTCACGCAACATGTCCAAAATATAATGGCTTGCCTGAAATGCATTTGTCTCAATTAGAGGCAGGGGGGGGGGGGGGTTCAGACAGTAGAGACAGTAGCTGAATTCTGACACTGGAAAAGCTGAAAACCCTCCATCCACAGCTCCCTGCATGTCCGCACACTACTTCATGCTGCCTGCCTTTGAAGTCGAGGCAGGGTCACGGGACCCCCGGCATAAATCATGGTAGTTGGATGATGTCTGGAGTCTGCAGAGGCGATGAAACCTAATCTGAAGCGTTTTCGCGGGGGCATGTTTTTCCTGTGCCGCGCTGGGCCGTTGATCAGCTGTGGTATCAAAACAGAACATTGCTTTAAGGAGCTCCTGCTGCTTCCTGTGTTGTTTCTTTGAGGGGGTTGACTTTGTACGCCACCCTGCTCTTTTCTTTGCCCCCCCCCCACACACACCCACCCCCCCTCCCACTCTCAGGGGGGGCGTAAGTCTCGAGCCTGCTGTGTCTGGGTCCAGGATTTACCCCCTGAATCCTCACCTGCTGAGCTCTCTGCTTTGATTAATGCGGAACCCCTCCGGGTCCCCTGGTTTCTAATAAAATAAAGCCCGGTTAGTTTTACAGTGTCATATACCTCTTTATAAACATGCCTCCTTATTTAATGATGAAAAAGAAGTTGCAAAGAATGACAAGTGGCCGCGAAATCATATAAAGAGTGGTAAAGAAGGTGCATGAGACAGAGCTTTGACTAAAAATAATAACCCCCGGTTCCAATACTGGTTTCGACTGGGAATATTTCTGTGTGGACATTGCCCCGGTTACTCCGACTTCCTCTCGCAGTCCAGAGACATGCAGACTGGGGTTAGGTTTAACTGGAGACTCTAATTGGCCCGTAGGTGTGAATGAGAGTGTGAATGGTTGTTTGTCTCTGTATGTTGACCCTGTAATAGGCCGGTGACCTGCTCAGGGTGCCCTCTGCCTCTCGGCCAAAAACTCACAGGAATTGACATGCCAGCCCAGGCTCGTGAGTGCATCTATTGGTATTCAAAAGACAAAAACCCTCTGCACAGTCATGCAATTGTGACTGCTTGAAATTGCTGTGGCAAATGTCCCACTGCAGCAAATGTAATATCAGTGTATATAGTGGAAACACACACACACACACACACACACACACACACAAACACACACACATTTGTCCCGCCCTCCTATAAACCGTGCTTTTCTATCCCATGTCGTTCACACACTGACAGCCACGGCCATTCAGCTCTTTAACACGCAAACCGGAGGAGCCAAGGACCCAACTTCTGACCTTCTGTGATATATTTTTGGCCACATTGTTGCGCTGGGTGACATGTTCCTTCACCACCACCGACACACACACACACACCGTGGTTTATTTTGACTCAATCCCACTTACACCATCGCGCTGCCAGGAATAAACTGCTGCCCCGTATGTGGATTAATCCTCTCCAGGAACCTCGTCTGAAACAAATGCTTTTTTTCTTACGGTTTGGATTAAATTTGCCCCAAAAAAAAAGTTAGTCGGGCTGTTTTAGGACATTAGAGATCACAGCACAAACTAATCACAGAAGTCAGAAAGCATGGGGACTCTATTGGTTTTGTTCTGCACATGGGATTTTTTTAGGGCTGGATTCTCTAATAGAGATATCAAATGTAATATATTACTGCAAGGTCAGATATTTTGACTCTGCTTTTTCAAGTTTTCATTATTTTTGCCATTGGCCAAATGCCTTGTTCACAATATGACGCCATCGCGTTAAGCTTGTCACAGTTATGTTCCCTAAAAAAACATCTGTTTTATTTTTAAAGACATTTTGAATTTACTGAATTTTAGCTGAAGGAGTTGCCTCTTGAGAGAATAGTGTGTACATATACAAATTGTGCCCAAACATCCTAAATATGGCACCAACTTGTGACGCTACAGTGGGGAGGGAAGAACCAATTTTTTTTTAATTTCATCACTTATTTGGTCAAATATATTTAAGCAAGCTACAGCTTTGAAAACAAGAGGAGGGACTGAAATAGAATGAGACACTGAAAACATAGTGAACGTCTGAGGCTGATGGTAAAATATCTTCATATTCCTACAGTCCAGTGGTGGTCAGCTTAAATGAGCGTGGAGTCACTTTTTTTTTTTTTTAATGCTGATAGTAAAACAGGTTAATGTGAAACAGTGAGTCTGCGACTCTGTCTCTGAACTAGCTCCTGAGCTGCAGCTGGTTACAAACGGCAGGTAATGTAAAATGACGCCCAATGTAGTCACTGTTAGGAAAACCTACGTTAGAACAACAAAGTACCAACGTCTTCTATTTTAAACGATTTACTGTTCCTCCTTTATTATTAACCGAATCCACATGTGTCTCTCATGAAGCCCAATGCCCATAATCTGCCTCATATTTTTTGCAAACAAGCAAAAGAACTCCTGACCCTCGAGACATACCGGTCACCACGAAAATACCCACACAGCGCATTCATGCTTGTTAATTCTTGGCAGGCTATTAGCCATAAAATCAATATAATTATTATTATTTTTTTTTTTCGAGAAATATAGATCTTAAAGTTGCTGAAACAACGCATCTCAACGCAAACCTTGACAGTTTCACTGTCATGTAAATTGAATATTTATTCGCTACATTTATATTTCGCATCGATACTAAAGATATCCTGAATCATTTTGAACACATACATTTAGCAATATTTTTACGTATGCCAGTCTAGTCCAATTTGGATTTTAAAGACTAGCTAGTGGATTAAGATGCTTCAAACCTTTTATGTTTTAATAATCCCTTTTAAGTTTAGCTCCTGACTTCATACAAGCCTGAGTGGATCCTGAAATTGTCTGGTTGGTCTTTTTAGTCATTTCCAGACCATGTGAGGCCTTTTGAAACATTTTTCTCTCAATTTGTGTCCTCTCATTACAGTGCAATTGCTTCTAATCTTTTTTTAATATAGACGTTTTTTTTTCATTTTCTTTATACAGCTTACATTAACCCCCAAAACATAAACATATATTTAATTATTCCATTTTATAATTCATTTAAAATCCTTGCTAGTGCATAAAAAACAACAACAAATAAACCCCCTCATCTTGAAGACGTACAAATCCTTGTTACAGGCAATGTGATCAGTCTGTGCATATAGGCTGTATAATATGAAATTCAAGGTTTTTCGCTGGGTTAAATGTTATTCTGCGTCAGAATGTCTCTGCAGCATGATGCATGTTTCCCATTGTTGGGGACCAGGCGCCCCGCACGCCGCGCTAAAACTGAAGCCGTGGCAGTGAGTGTGTGTCAAAGCCCCGGCACCGAACAAAGGCTTTTTAAGTAAAGCAGACAGACCCACAGAGGAAACCAGGAGAGATTATCTGACAGTTACACGGCCTGCTGTCAGCACACTGCACAGGCTGGATGGAAAAAAGACTCCATACAACAGTGGAGACCACCCAGCTGCAGGGTACACCCCAACTACACTGCCCACGACATAACAGCAGTGCACACCGAGGGCATCAAACTGCATTTCTGCTACATTTCCATTTCCACACAAGCACTTTTTTGTTGTCATTGAGGTAAGCTACACATTTCATTCATTAGTATATCATATGACAAACTACTCAAAAAACAACCCAATTGATTCACATCAATTCTCTTCCTTCAATTTTCTTCCAAAACATATCACATCTTACGTCACACATAGACTGGGAGCTATGACTTCTATTATTATTTCGTATAAAATTAATATAATGATTTACCGTTTGTTATCTTTAAAGCGCAGGGATAGAGGGCCACACGAGTGCGTGCCATTCAGAGTTCGATATACTGTACTCACTCATTGTGTGTGGTGTTTTGATCCAACGTTTTAATCTTTTAGAGTGTATGTTTCTACATGAGATCAATAACCTATTGTGGCGATCATGTTATATTTAGAAATAAAATTCATATTGGTGCATTGGTTTCCTATATTTAGTATCCAAAATAAAAAAGGCTGTTATTATTATCATTATATTCAATGCACTCCTACTCTTACAAGAGAGAACAGTGTGAACCAATTAATAAGAATGTTCGAATTTAGAATGTATTATTATTATTATTATTATTATTATTATTATTATTATTATTATTATTATTATTATTATTATTATTATTATTATATGAATGTATTTATAATAATCATGTTTATTTCTAGAAACAAGATAATAATTAGTCAAACGCAAATAATCTTCTGACTCTGAAAATTACAATAGCAAAGAAATAACGGTCCAAATGGCTCATTATGGAAATGGTCCAAATCAATACATTTAGACAATTACTATATTTTGAATAGTCTTTTTTTTTAAAGGGAGAAAAAATACCCAGACCCAACTGACCGGTTCAGGTGGGTTCCTGGACTGAACATTTCACCACAAACTAATGTTTTCCGTTCATCCGGATTGGAACCAATTATTTGGCCTCAATTCATTAGTCTACGTTAATTTATGAAAAGGCGCATTCGTTTTCCTTCACCTGACAGACGCGCACCAGAATAATTGGGAACATAAAAACTGAAGAACACGTAATGGGATGCTCATTTGCGGCCGCGTGCGGCGTGATGAACAAAGGCGGCTCTTACTGCTGGTAGTCGCTCTTGCAGTAGAGTTTGGTGTCCCTGCTGTAGCAGGTGGCGGTGAGCGGCCGCTGGCACGCGGCGCACTGCAGACACCGCTCGTGCCAGGACGCGTCGTTGACCCGCAGCAGGAAGCGGTCCGAGATGGTGCGCGTGCAGCCCTCGCACACGGCCCGCGCACGCGCAGAGTCCAGGCCTGTCAGAGAGGGACAGAGGTCAGGAGGTCATGATCGAAACACACACACACACACACACACACACACACACAGACACTACACACACACACACACACACACACACACACACACACACACACACACACACACACACACACACACACACACACACACACACATATATAATATCTATCATTACTAATGACCAGACCTGAGTTCTGTGGACTATCATTACAATAATATTATCAGATTTTGCAGACATATTGCATTTTTACTTAATTAAAGCTTGTTTGCAGCAAAGGTTAAATTGGCCTCATTGTTTTGAGAGAGGCCTTTCTGAGAGGTCTGACTCTGGCTGTAAATAAAGAAGAAAAGAAGAAGAAGAAAGAAAAAAGAAACCCATTCAAGATCCAGCTCACTTTCCCTTGACTATAAATAGAATAAACAGCGAATGTGACATTCAATCAGCCTGTAGTCTACAAAAAAAGGTCAAGGCAGATTTTACAGCATTTTTGTCACGTCCAGCAAAATCTTCTCGAAGTATTCTTTTCATTTTTTACATGGACACGAGCATCATTTACAATTGGCCAACCTGATGTCAAAATGTTCTGGTTTTGTTTTTGTGTCATACGAATTATAATATGTGTCTTGTAGTTTAACGTTGAAAAAAGTGTGCAAAATGGTGTATTTATAAATGTCTATATATTTATTTAGAGAGTTGAGAGAGATATATATTTTTTTTACAGAGTAGACAATAAACGCAGAGGAATAAGGAGGAAGCTGCAGGACCAACATGAAATATATAAGAGGTTAATTTTGGAAAGACTTCCACCGGGTCTGGTTTGACCAATGAAATTGTGGGATTCTTTATTTACATGATGAAAAAACATTGCGTTTAGATTAAAAAATAAATAAAAATAAAAATAACTGTGAACAATGCAGAAAAGTAAAGATGAATTTGAAATGTGCAATATAAAATAAATTCGAATAAATAAAACGATCGTAGGCGATCGCAAGTGAAAGATGAATTCAAAATAAGAACACATATCATAGCGGATTTACTCTCTCCCAGACCTGATTGGAACTCACCGATCATGCGTTCCAGAGAGTTGGCCTCAGTCCGCACGTGACCCTCTATCTTTATGTCTCTCAGCATCTTTAAACACAACGGAGAGTGGCGTCTGCTGCTGCCCGACAAACGCCCCAGACCTGTTGCAGTCTCCATACGCGATCCCGTCTCACCTCTCAAAGCTCCACAGCCCGGGGAGGAGGCAGAACAGAGGAGAAGAAGAAGAAGAAGAAAAAAAAAAAACGAGTGATGGACGAGTTAAAGTAAATCCACAAAGGTGCGGCCTTCACGGGAGTTGAGTCGGCAGGAGAGCCGTCAGCTGACGCACTTCCAGAGCTCCTCCAGCCTACATGTACCGTGTCGAGCGGAGCCACGGAGCCTGCCCCCCCCCCCCTGCCCTCCACCGCTCCACTCTGCTGCTGGAGCTCTGGGTGGATCCGCCTCCACAACACACACACAAAAAAAATCACTGCCACACCACAGCAAACATCACATACACCTCAGCGTCATGGAAGCACACTGCGGTGGACAGTGCACACCACCAAAGCATCCACTTCATCACCAATACACGTGTGCCTGAACCCCTGAACTCCATTTATTGGTGTATTGGACAATTTACCACAGCTTTTGGAGTTTTTCATAGCTGCAAATCTACTATTTGCTGTGACCATTCGTAATGAAGGGTATTTCCAGATGAAAAATCAACGAACCCGAAGGGTCCCGTGATAATTGGAGAAGGGAATGAAAACAGAACAATAAACACCTGAAATAACACACACCCGTCATAAATATCAATCATTAAATACATTTAAAATCTGTAAAGTCAAAAACGATCATCCACATGCTATTGAAGGTTCTCCTGTAGGGTGTTCCTTATAATTACAATGATGTCATAATTCTGTCTCACCCCATGGACCCAAAAGGAAATCAGTGCATCCTCGGTGTCAGGGATGTCTGTAAAATACGAATGACAAATGAAACCATCACAAATCGCTTCCGCTGAGTCACAAAAATATAGGAAACAAACAGCGGTATGATGCGGTGTATAGCCGAGGGGCCATCAAATAGAGTTTATATCCTAAAGAAAATGTATAAAGATGTATAAATACAACCATTGACAGTTTTTTGATGCGGTGACTTTGAGCTCCAAGTAAGGAACTTATTATTAAAGATAATTCTAGGAATAAATAAGAAAATGCTACGAAAGGTCTGAGAAAGAAGTGTTACAGAATTCAGATACGGCTGTTCCATGGGCAGATATCAAATCAAATCTATTTTAATGTATTTTCCTTTAGGGAAGTCCAAACCTGCCCCCCTGTGGTCAAAATCTGAAATTCATCCAGAGTAGAGTTGTAGATGAGAGGGTGCTGTGCTCCTCAAAAAATAAAAATAAAGTCTGCTAAAAGTAATGTTAAAAACATGTGAGTGAAGCCTCATTAACACATTGTGCTCATTTCCCAGCAGCTGCTGTATAAAACACATGCATGGAACAGAGGATGTTTGATCAGATCCCACTCGACTGTGTGTAAATACAAAGCAACACATGTTCAGGGACTGTAGAGTACAGGAAGACAGTGGGGGAAGTGTGCCACACAAGTTGCTTCAATAATTTGTATCACTTTAACGAGCAGCTTTTATTTTGAAATAAAACAAAAGCTGTTAAAGATTTCTGGTTTTGTTTTCTGTGGGAAATCATCAGCAGACGCTGATATTAAAACGATTTTATGGCGTTGTCTCTGTGATGTGTGTGAGCCGGCGGAGAGGTTGTGGAAAATTAGGCGGCAGTCTTAAAAGTAGTGTTGTGGTGCCGACACAAGGTCCTCTGGGTAGTTGTAACATATGTGATGAGTTGGGTTTAACTGTGTTAAATGTTACACGATAAAATGAACACGCTTGACATGGTGTAATATTTGAGTTGATTGTCTGGGTAGTCCGTTGAACTATAACCTCGCATTGGGGTTTAGAACAAGAGTAATCTTTACTTGTGTGTATAACATATGACCAATTAAGGTCAAACGTGATGAAGATTTTCCACTTGCTGCCTTCTGTGGTGGTGTAGTGATGCAGCTCCATATGTCAATCAGCCACTACTGCTAGGCCGACAATAAAGCTCCTGGGTGGCAGGGAAGCAGGAGAAGCAACATGTTAGCTCATCGACTCATGTTTGTGTGTAAACCATAGAGCGAAAAACGCACAAAGATGAAATACTGCCGCACAAGCGGACCACCGCCAACATGTGTGCAAAATCAAAGTAACGGAAAACTCTTTTATGCTGTAACGCGTCTGTTGGTTGGCATCCTCCAGGCACTGAGGACTTTGCCATCAACGCACAAAAGTGAACTGACAAAATTGTTATTCCGCAAGCCCTAAGGTCTGCCGGTAAGGATGAATAACGGTGTATAAATGCGATACTGAAGGTGGGGCACACGCATCCACAGGGAGCACTCAATGTGCTGAATTGACCCTGGGGATATAGGGACGCTAACACAGAGTGAGCAGGTTGGCGTTGGTGCAGGTTCTGACCCGTATTAAAAAAAAAAAATCAGACTTTAAATCAAGAACTTATGTTCATCATAGTTTAATGAAACATCATTATAATACAAAGTCATCTGAAGCCTGAAGTTTTGTTCATTCCTTAACGCGTAAAATCAATTTAGGAGGCAAAAGATGACTTTAGATCAATAACCTACAAAAATAACTGTGCTACTGAAACCACAGACACCTCAGGCATGCAAACTAACAGACGAGTGTTAGTGAGATTTTAGCTGACTGGAAGTTAACACCACAGCGGACAAAGGGCACACGTGCAGCTTATAACAGAGTTGTTTATCTTTTCGCTCTAAACGTGTCAGAAGTGTACAGGGTTACATTTCTGAAAATAAAAAGAGCCTTCAGGACCGTCACAATACTGAAATGACCAAAAGATTGACCAAACAATAGTAAGCATAAAGTTAAAGAAGTTAATCCGTGCATCCATGGCTTGATAAGATTGCAGAGAGACTTGCGGAAAGAAAGCATTTTTTTTTTGTAAACACCTGTCTATTGTCACAAATGAAGAACGGACAAAAAATAAACTAGAAACACCAGAACAATTGGTGGTCTTCAAGACAATACTGTATGAGCAAAGAAAAGCATGGCATTGAATACACACACACACACGCACACACACACACACACACACATCTAGCTGGAAAAATGGCCCAACAAATGGACTAGTGGATTTCAAAAGCGTCTTTTGTGTAAAGCTGGTTTTCAATGCAGATGCAGAGATGCACTTTTAATAAAGATATGTAACAGTGAATGTTTTGCTTCTTGCAAATCAATAGTCTCTGACCAAAGGCCTATTTAAAAAATAAAATAAAAATGCTTATCAATGCCGGGAAAATTTCAATTCGGGGAGAGCTGAGATTCAGTATATGTGGTTTAACAGGAAAAAAAAGTTGATGAGAAAAAGAAAATGTAAAAATGTTGCTGTCCCACTGTCAACATTGGTATCGGTGCCAACTTAGTATTTTTGGGGGGGCCCTAGTCTATGCAGACAACTATCGGGACAAAAAAAGCGACCCGGAATAAACTAACACGAAAACAAATCTTTAAAACACCTGCAGTTTGTGATCACAGTGTTCCCCTCCTTCTCAGAGCCGGCACATGTCTCAATAGAACTGGAGGATCTCTGATGTCGGGAGTGGTCTTCACACATCAAATGGATAAAAAAAAAACTACAATTAAAACTACAAAATCGCTTCCACTCAACAGGGTACAGGCAAAGCACACCGAATCAAAGCTCTACCATTGTTAAAGAGAATAAAAACAGACTGTAGCCCCGATGCCTTTTCACATCTAACTGGAGTAATAACAACAAAAACAGACGATGAAGAATCGCCAATCAAGTGCGACACCGTACAAGAGGTTTGATTGTTAAACTTTGTTCTGACAAAAGAAACTTAACAGCGAAGATGTTTTTTTGTGTGTGGTGAACGAAACAATTGTTTCTGTGTCCATGGCACAGATCAGCCATGAGGCGTGGTGCACTCTATACGTCAACATAAATAATATTAATAAAATTCAAGAATCTCATTCATTTACCGTTTTTCCTTTTTTTTTTTTTTTTTACCATTAGTTCAAGATGACTATTGCGGAATATGGGATTTTTTTTTTAGCACATCGGAAAATTATTTATTGAACGTTTAACGCCGCGATCGTGGAGGTTTCTACTTCCAATATTAAGACCTGCCGCCGACTCTGAAACCTTTCAGAAGAGAGTACACGGACTTGAAGAGGCTGATTTGACATCAGATATAGAATTCACTGAGAATCAAAAGCCTAGTTCCATGTAATGTGTCGCTTGAGGGTGTCATTTGTAACAGTCGTTTTAATAAAAACGTTCCTATCCGCTGTTATTTGACGTAAGGTATTGAAAAGAGCATCGTATTGCCCAACGGTAAAAAACATGGTATTCATTTCTAACTGATATGAGACTAATGATACTCAGCCACAACAGTATGAGTTACATTTAGTTATGGTCGACAAAATCAGGAGAACAGCGCCGTGTGCGGCCCCGCAGTCTGACCTGTGCTCTTTTCCTTTTTTTTTTTTTACCTTTCAAACACTAAACAGTGGTTTCTGTGTCCAACTAAGCTGCCGGCTCCTCACGGAGACAGTGAAGGAGTGGTTTACAGGACATCTGTGGCGACAGGGAGCATACGGAAAACACTGTCCGAACACAAAGTGCACTCGCAGTCACGCCAGTATAACACCACAGTATCGGAGAAAGGACGAGGAGGTCGTGACCCCGAGAGGAAGAGGAGATGGGTACGAGCTTGAAAAAGTGCCCTTTCGTATTCGCCGGCACACACACCAACCGGCAGGCGCCTCGGTTCGGAGCAGCGCGACAGGCGGGGTCACCACCCTGGGGGGCCAGACTCTCTCCAGTCCAGTTCTGACAGCCAAGGCCCGACAGGCGCCGCCCAACCCATCACCGCGCGCATTCCGTTCATCTCGTTGATGACAAACAAGCTTGGGATGGGCTGCGTTCATCGCCGTCCACGTGTATTTTGAAATCACGAGGTTGAGCAAAAGGGGTCAAACGGGGTCATTCCATTTCATTTTTAAATCCTCCCTGATTCTTTTCTCTCTTTCCTCTTCACACCGTTGTTTTTTTGAGTGGTGGGGTGTGATTTCTTTTTTGTTTGTTTTTTTTTTTTTTTTGCTCTAGGCGGGTCAGTAGTTGTGTACAGGTCTCTCCTGCTGACGTCCGGATGGGGGGGGAGGAGGGTCGACGGGAGGCGGGAGGGTGTAGATGGGATTCCTCAGGCCTCGGAGCTCAGGGAGGTCCGCGTCGGACTGGGGGGGAGGCGAGCAGCGGCACTGTGCTCCGTGCGGAAACTGTAATCATACTGACAGAGGGAAAAAGCGTCTGCATCACGGGCTGGGCGGAAATCATTCCATTCTATACTGGAGCAAACCTCCAGAAGGACAAACTAAGGGGCACACTGACATCTAGCGGACAACGTTTGTAACTACACAACAGAGAAGAGCATAGAACATTAAAATAGAAATATCTCGAGCTATTTAGAGCATAATTTCAGTTCAATCAAAATAAATAGAGTGTAATACACTCATAGATCTCTCCACTCACCTCTTTCTCAATCTCAGCCAGTGACTTGATTGTGATGCCCATTAGATCCACCTGTTGTAGCTGAACATAATAAAACGCGGATCGTTGGTTAGTCAAGTGGACGTGTTGACCAAACCAATGAGTTTCCTAATTATTCTCCTTTTATCGTATTGTTTCAAACTATTTCTGCTGAGCATTTCAAATCTATTATATTGAGACAAATGGAACAGTCAAACAAGATAACCGGCTCACGGGTTGTCAAGGGTGCGATAAATAAATTGTACGACGCATCAACACTCACATCAGACGAGGCACAGGCAAACTTCTCAGAGATCATGAAAGGCACTCCGTCCATTGCTAAAAAAAAAAGACAAGAAAAAGAAAAAGAAAGAAAACTGTCACGTGAATGCTTCTTTAGCAGCAGAACCAATTATTCCAAATCCAGGCCCACAGAGTAAAGAACAAAGATTCCAAATGAGTCAGGTGCTGAAAAAAAACGAACAAATCTATTAATATATCTTTGATTCTATTTCAGCTCTACTCTAGCTCATGCTGTAAAGCGTCCCATCATATCGAATTGAATCAAGGTGCAGTGGCCATTGCAGATGGATTTAAGTACAAATAGGCTCTGAGTTCCAGCACCCAAACGATCTGGAATAAAACAATCAATACCACATTATGGTACCAATGTCTTGGCGTTAATTTGAGGGGTATTAAGTCAATATACAAGGAACAGCGTGGAGCATATAGCTGTGTAAATGCCAAACGCCCAGAGTTTAGAGGTTCATAAGTAATTGGACAGATGTAGACCAGATGTCTCTCGGCCAGCTGTGCATCATGTCGGTTCTTGTACAAGAGAAGCTGACACGTGGCTCAGAGTTAACCGTGAAGATGAAAAAGACAACAACGGGGCAAATAGATAACAATGGAGACATTAAAAGCGCTTTGCCAAAATCCGCATTGGAATTGACATGCTTATAATAATATGTACACAGGAAAACTGCAAGGCTTAACTGAAATGGCACGCCTCGTTTTCCGCCATCAAGTGTGAGCCCAAATTCGTGATGGTCTATATTGCTCAGTTTGTAACCATTAGTTGTGGGTTAAGGATGCATAATGGACATTATATCCAGGTAACACCTCTTAAAAATAGTCTTCTAATTAACCGGTCACTTGGTAAGCTTTCTGCGAGTGTTGATGCGGAAAGAGAAAATGTCACATTCAAGACTGTTTTTAATTTTTTGATAGGCACGTAAAACAAAGAGAATTTTGGAAAGGGACTGTGGAGAAGAAATGACAAGCAAACTGTTGCTGACCTGATATGGCATACAGATTGGAGTTCTGGTGCTCATAGTCTGGTCTGGTTGTGTTCTTCCCTCTGAAGCTGGCGGGTAGGGTCATGGAAATGTGCCTGGGGGCAAAAAAGGAACAGCAAACAGCTCAATTCAACTCCGTTCAATGGAGACCACAAACCCTATACACTCCGAGCAAAGAGGAATGGACTGCGGGACAGGAAACAGCTGCGTCCTCCCGGGTGTCGTCTCCACGATATCGCTCCTGCGGCCCTATCCACCAAAAGCCAAACAGCTTTCAAAGGGGCCATTATTAACGAGGCATTTCCTCTTTTGCTCAACAATGCTACCCTGTGCGTATTATTTGATAGGTATTTGTCACCAAATTATTTAAGGGGATTCATTGGTTTTAAAAAAAACAAAAATCTGGGGGACATTCGAGAGCTAGAAAAAACAAATTTCTTCTTGCTAAACTGCTCTTGAATATCCTCAACATATACATGCCTTTATTCATGATTTATATATATATATATATATATATTAGTTCGTCTATTCTACTTCTGATTTGCAACCAGATATATATATATATATTTTTCGCCTTTCTCAAACAATTAACTTTGACTGCTTGCTGAAGTATCCAAGAATTTAGAATGAAATGAAAACTGAACAGCAGGGCATCAAAACATATCTCTCTGTGCTGGCTGAGAGCGGCACCTTTTCCCCCAACGGTGATCTAAATATAAAAGTTGCCCTTCCATTGAGGAAAAGATGTGCGAGGTCACTGGACATCCTTTTTCCCTTGAGGCAGGAGTGAGCGGAGCCGAGGCGGGTTAAGAGACACATGACACATTTGAGCTCCTCGGACGAAGTAATAGGTCGGACACACGAAAACACAAACGCATGCAAACGGTGAGCACGAACATACTTGGGCATTGGAGCGGCAGGGACCGGGGCTGAGCTGGAGGAGGAGGAGTTCACATTCTGGATATTGTTGGTGCTTGGTGTGTGTGTGGAATCCTGGGTCCGGGGCACGTTCCCCATGCGATACCAGATACCCATGTTGTTGAGTTCTCTGTCAAAGGAGTTCGGAGAAAAACAATCACACACGGAGCCCGACGACCGCCGATAAATGGGGGGCACGAGAAGGTCCACTGTTTCACCACGGCATCCCACGGGTATTTCTCAAAGCGGAAGTCACCGTTCGAATGCTTCGCAAAGTCAACCTCTACAACTAAAACTCGCTCACCCTATAAAGGTGTACTGAGGAGGGGCCTGCTTGGAGCGTCCCAGAATGCGGATGTCGCAGATCGCCGCCTCCGTGGAGTCCCGTGGAATAAACTTGATGCACAGTCGCCTCTTCCTGAAGGCCTGCTCCTCTGCGGGACGCACAAAGAGACGGGGGGAGAGTCCCCGCGTGAAACTCGCCCACGATACACGCATGTCATCATGTTGTAGGCATGTTGCATATTTCACCACCAGGCCTTGATCTTAAACGGACAACTTACGAGTGTCGACAGTCTCCTGGATTGGGATGAAACCCACGGGCAGCGTGTCTTTTATGTCTATCAGCTTCATGTCAACAAGAACATTGCCCAAATGGCTCTGTTGAAACGGGGATACAGGACAGGGGAAGAAGTGGACGGAATGAACGATGATGAAATCTAAATATCATCCAATGCTTACTGGACACCGCTGTGAGTTAACTTACATTTTCCTTCGAGAAGACCCTGGTGAAACACAGGTAGCGGGTCACCTTGGATTTGAAAAGGCCATCCTTCCACAGGTCAGCATCCAGGCCGTCTGTTGTTGTGGACACCTAGAGACAGATTTTTTTTTTTTTTGACATGAATAACCCGAAAGAAATTCAAAAAAGGATTTGGTAGGGTGTCCGTCTGTCCTCAGTTGTGTTGCGGGACTTACCACATCATACCCGGTGGGAGCCCTGTTCCTGGAGGCCACTACTCCAACTCCGGTAATGGGATCCATCGGCATCTCTGGCAAAGCTTCGGAAAGGTCCCGGACCTCAGGCATCTTTGTAGACTTCTGCGACAAGGTGCAACAACACAGACGTACTTAGGAAAATAACGGAATATGGAATATTATCTGAAACATAGTCAGTTCATAATAATAATATATAATAATAATAATAAATAATAATAATAATAAATAATAATAACATTATTATTATTATTATTATTATTATTATTATTATTATTATTATTATTATTATTATTATTATTAATATGGAATATTATCTGAAACATAGTCAGTTCATAATAATAATAAATAATAATAATAAATAATAATAATAATAAATATTATTATTAATAATAAATTGGTATATAGATATATTGTTCTGCTGAGATCTGGACCTTTGGTTCATTGAAAGCAGCAGAGGTTGGGGTTCTGGCAGCTTGCCCGCAGTCTCGATTTACATTTTTACATCCATATAAAAGAGCTCCAATGGAGTGTTTTAAGTGCAGTTGTGTCAATACACGGCTGTGTGCAGAGAATTGGCTCGGCCCCCCTTCTCTCTCCGTCAAACACATTAAATGGAGCGTTGGACAACGGACATGAAAATTAGGGGCGCCGCCTGTTATCGTCTGGCTACAGAGAGCGCCGTGAAAAAAAAATCCAACCACATCAGTGGCTCGATGGACCTGCAAGTCCACAAGTTTTTTTTATAAGTTTTCCTCGTCAGGCAGGCGGCACTAGTCGTGGACCGGCCTTTCAGGGTGCACACCAGCAGAGCCGGGACTGGGGGCTGAGCGGCCACTCACAATAATGATTGCTGCCTAGACAACAGAGCCCCCCCCCTGCATAGCATCTCCTTGACTACCGCGGCCCTGTGAAAGAGCCGTGACACAAAGCGAGAGGGTGAAAAAAAAAGGCCGTAGAAAAGGGCCGTCCGAGTCGACAGTGGCACGTTGGAGAAAAGAAAGAAGAGTGCTGGGCTTCTGACCCCAGGAGGCTGCAAACCAATGAGCTGAGACCCGAGGCTCCTGACATTACTTCACAGCACACGTTAACTGTTGCCGAGCGGCCCCCTCGCATGGAGATTTTACCGTGTAGAGACCTCCATGTAACCAATGTCAGGTTTAAAGATTTTGAATCCTTCTCTTGTACTTTAGTAGCTTTCCTCTATGACAAAAATCCTGTTGCGCAGCCGTGTCAATCGAGTCTAAAACAAGGGACAGAGGCATACATTACATGGTTTACAAAATAATACGAATGATATTGGGTGCTGATTTAATGTATAGTTCATGTAATACAGGAATTAAGAGTAGAGCTTCAACAGACTATGTTAATTTCATAACTGATATATCTGCCGTTTCTCTTCACTCCCAATTCATAAATTGTTGTGGGGCTGTGAAACGTCAGACACCCTACCACGCCGAAGAGTCTTCCCAGTAAGGCCGCTGACAGCGCCGGAGTGGCCAACAGAAACAAAGGCCTGTCGCCTGATCAGTGGGCCCGTCCCACGCTGTCCGATCACATTGCCCCCTCACCGGAGGGGCGATGAAAGTAACGTGAGTCGAAGGCGAGCACTCCAAATGCCTCTTGGCCAAAGGAGACGCATTGAAACTTGCAGCCACTCACGATAAGTAGTCCCGAACCATTAAGTGTGCCAGTCGGCAATATGAGCGCCTTGCTATTGATTTGCCGTGAAAACCAACTCGCCGTCCGGCATTCACATATATAACATAAGCGGTTTGGCTGGTATGGCTGCACACAATGCAATGTTTTAAATGCACATTTTCAACTCTCTATGAATGTATCGTACACATAAATGAGTGTTTTTAAAAACAAGTCTCAGCGGCGCATTCGGACCGTTTGAGTACAGCCGAGACACGGGTGTTTGTTAGATTTTATTGAGGCAGACTTTTTTTTTGTTCGCAGGTGGTGACTGGTTGACACGGCTGCATGTCCGCCCCGAAAAAAACAACAACAACTCCGCAACGTCTACTGGGTCTGTTCCGATACCAGATGCTGTACGTTCACTTCCCTCTGCGCTTCCCCTTCGTGCTGAACTGCAGCCCAACAGGAAGTTCTCCAGATGCATTCATCTACAGCCGTCAAACGGCAGACTACGGCCGTCTGCTGACTTTAGAGACTCACTGCGGCCTTGGGGGTAAAGGGGACCCCCTATGTCTCGCACAACCACAGCGCAGTTGGAAGGACGAAAGTGAATTGTGGCAAACAAGCTGAAAGCAAAGACCGCAAAGCTGTAAGAAAGTATGTAATTATCTTTTTCGTGCATTTACAGTTAAAGGCTGGGACTAATCGGCAGTGCAATTATTACGTCTGTGCAGTGTAGTGCTGCTGCTATAAGATTCTGCTTCAGAAACAATTTTTTTTTTTTCTGTGGCAAACATGTTTCTTTTATGCAGATGACAAATGAAGTAGTATGTATGTATGTATGCAAATGTGAAGTCATTCAGATATAATGCTTTTAGCCATTGTTTCAAAAGACTTCAAAGAATGTATTTGAGATTACATTAAAAATGATACGAGTGTATTATATATAGATGTTGTCAGACTTGTGTTGTTGTTCTGCTGCTGCCGTTTTTCTTTTTTATTGTATTCTTATCTACCCCACATGACCCCTGAAGTGTTCACGAAGGCTGTGGCACGTGCACTATTTACCTCTCAGCCACCTATCTCAAATCAATCTGGTTTCTAAACTCTCGACCACATCCGGAATGCAGGCCGCTGATCTCCAGCACCGTTATCCCGGGAGCTTCCGGTCGCACACATCCCAGAGCCGCACCGCCTTTGTTATGCTATAATCACTCACTTTCGTGTGCGAGTGATCACATCCCTAAAGCTCATTGTGTTTACCACGTTGTTAAAGATCACTACTTTCACAACCAGCCTAACCATTTGTCACCACAAACCACAACTCTGCTGCCTCTGCGCAGATCGGGGTAGGCGCAGGGCGGAGAGGATCGTTTCCGAAACATTTTTGTTGTGGGACACATCATTGTTTGGATCATTACCTAACCATACACCACATTCACCGCAACGACTACACAGTTGAATTGGACGCCAATCAGTCTTCACGACGAACGTACCTCTGATGGAAACACAACCTTTATTGACTGTGGCCATCTGTCAGTGTACATCTGGCATGTTATCTTAGTGATGAACACAGCATAAAAAAAAACAAGACACGAAAAGGGAACACAAATCCTTATCCACGTTTGATACCGTGTTATTACACCCCCTGTTCTCCCACCGCGGATCGTCAGCTGGAGCGGAGATAACGTTTCTATGCGACTTAGCTAACATGCTACTGCGGTAGCAGGCTCGCAGTACTCGCAAACAGCGGCTGGGACCAATTGTGCTCTCCCAGATTCCAAATCGGTGTGTTAAACGTGATCTGGCGTGATCGTATCATTCCCACCTTAATCCCCCGTTCCACACAAATGAGCCTTACGTGGCACGGTGCCGAATCTGCAGTGGCTGCTAACGCTAGCCGACGTGCTAACTAGTTGAGGAGTCCACTTACCCAGTGGTGTTTTACAGTTGGATCCGAGCGTGTTTCGTGTCGTCTGTTTTTTTTTGTTCTTCCGTGTCGCCCTCCCACTCCTCTTCTTTTCACGGACCCGGGGTGAGTGGCATCTTTTTTTTTTTTAGCGATGACAACAACAAACCGCACGCAATACGAGCAGACTGGCCAATGTGTGCATAGTGGTTCTCCAGCCGCGGGTTCCTGGGTGTTCTCAGGCAGCGGCAGGGCAGTGCAAAACAGACAGGGGTGTGATCAGCACTGCCACCGGAGGAACCTTCCCCCACTACGCCCTGCTGACAATGTACTCAACACACAACACTTGTTAACGATGCACTACGGGGTATGGGGTGTGTGCGTCGGCGACTGCTCTCATCGATTCTTGATGGTCGTATGGGAGTCTAGTCTAGACAAAGAGTTGAATTTGGGCTCCAGAGAGCGTATCAAGCACTAAATATGTATTGTGTTACATACACATGGCTGGATTATACATCTGGGGTTGCATCACGGTGATCAAAGCACACTGCACACTTCGAGCGTCTTGTTGATTCTGGCTCTTTCGAGGCAGGAAAGTCGGAAAGACCCACATTCCAAACAATATTGTTGGGGGAACTGGAAGCCCCATGTATGTGAATATGAGCTGTAGACATACACATTTGTATTTGAACGCATCTTTAATTCCCACATCCTTTGCGTCTCCAATTGAGCGCATTAATGTCTGATCCATTCCCGATCAATCCTATTCATAACGTCAAAGAAGTACATATTCCAAAAGTGCACAGAATTTGCACAAAAGAACAGTGAGATCAACTGTAAAACTGTTATCACATCGTTCACGAAGGATAATGATTATTTCCTGATCATGTAAGTGAATTTCAAATACATTTAAAGTAATGAAATCCTGCCTTGCTTTATAGTCCACGTTGATTTGTTTGTTTTTATTATTTTTATTTGTCATTTCTACGCCCTTTGCCAAATGTTAAAACTTTTCAGCGTTTTAATTGTATTATTTTATTTTATTTAATTCATTAATATTTTTATATTAGAATACAATTAATATTGTTACATTTAGGTGTACATTTGGTGTGCATTACAGAGGAAGGAGAAGGTGCATTTAGGAAATTATGAGATGGATGAATTGAATGTTAAAAAATCATTTATTATTAAGAGAATGTATTTTTTTAGAATCGTGAGTGAAGTGGTGAACTACACACTTCCAGCTGGTAGGTGGCGGTAATACATCCTAAACGCTAGTTACCAACTGCCATGAAACCAAAAGAAGAAGCAGGAGCCGATGAGCTTCCTGCACAGCATTATTACTAATGAAGAGGACATGTCAACACTGGGGATATTTATGAGTAAAATGGGACGTTTTGGACATTTCTTGGCATGGATCATTTAAAGGTGAGACGCCGTCGTGAATTATGTGAGCTAACAATAGCAGTTATCTATAGCTAACCAACTAACCAAATAAAGCATTGGTTGCTTTAGCCTAAGCAAGCTAACGAGAAACAACCAATGCAGTTTGCACTAGATTTAATGACTACATCGTTTTTTAAACTGCAATACCAATCGGATACTTTTCATATCCCCGTGTATTACTTTTAGCGGATAAACGTCAGCTAAGATGAAGTAGAAGACTTTTAATCTAATCAGTTAGCAAGTATAAGACCAGCTAAGAAACACAATGGCTAACCACAAACTAGCCTCTGGGAATCACCAACAAGGGTTTTCGGTGACGGTATCCCATACTTTTGTGCCAAATTACAAGCCTTTTCTTCCTTTAATAACGTTGCCCATGACATTGTCAACATGTATAGTCAAGTCTCAAGTGTCAAAGCAAACGAATCCTCACACTGCAGCTTAGCTTTAGCTGCTAGTGCCAGATATGATTGTGTCAATATACTATTGGTCATTTGATGTTTATTTTTTATCATCATAGTCGTGTGCTAGCATCCTGCATTTTACATGTTACCTTGTAATGGCAATGTTTCGTCCTCGCGCTCACCTATGACTTTGTTGAAATAATCAACACAATTCTGTTAACAGTGTAAATATACAGGAGAAACTCACCCGAAACATGGATATATTTTTTTTTAAGGTTAAGGTCTTTTGTTAACAAGTTTCCGGTCATAACGACCAGTTCAAAAGGTCCTTGACAAACTGTGAATGTTCACAAAATCACAACAAATCCCTTCCTAATTATCCTGCATGGGCAGTGACACAATCTAATGTAGGGATGTACAATTTTGAATGGCAAACGATTTGTAATGAATCTTCTACTTGTGACCCGGAGGTAGTGGACTATTATGCACAGATGGCATAATTCATTTTCTTAAACTTCTGGCGTGTAATACTTGTTGTACTCATTCCACACAGGCACTGGTCTCTATCCTACCTCGGAGCAGCAAGAGTAATCAGGAAAAAACGATGGAAAAGATGACAGCTCTCCACTTGTCATCAGCCGCTGCTTCGGCGCACTCGGAGAGAGACTGAGAGGAGGTTACAGGGATCATCTGACATTCAGGCAACGCAAGGCGGAGGCAGCCAAAGCTATAAGGCACAACACATAGAGCAAAGGGAATGGCTTTCTTGGACAATCCAGCCATTATACTGGCCCACATCCGACAGTCTCACGTGACCAGCGATGATACGGGGATGTGTGAGATGGTGCTGATCGATCAAGATGTGGATCTGGAGAAGTGCCAGCTGGCTCTGGTGCCCGGCAGCAGCTGTGGGTCGACAGGATCCGGCTCCCTGAGCGAGGAGGGCGGCGGCGTGGTGGATAATCACGCCTGTGACCTTTCCCAGTCCATGGACATTACCTCTAGCTGGGACTTTGGTATCCGCCGGCGGTCCAACACAGGTACGCTCATCTCCGGCCTTTGGTTTGGTTAGCAGGACAGGCTTTCTGTCAGGCACTTTTTAGCTTTCTCATTTTTGCTGTGGCAGACTGAAAGCCTGTCCTGCTTTTTTTTTTTTTTTTTTTTTGAAGGGGGTTTGTGTGTCTAATCTGGAGTAGTGGTTTAGTGAGGCTCAAGTCAAATTATTTTTTGCCATTGAAGGTTTTTGTTGCACAGGTGAAGGCATGGGGTTAGATTGCAGTTCCTTGTGTGGATTGTATTAATTGTGTATTATGATTATTACCCTGTCTGTACGCAAGCATTATTTTATGAAATCAATCCATGTCCGATTGATCATTCATTGATATTTTATGATGAGATTAAGAGAAACAAATTGAAGACCATACTATAAACAGCCATGGCAAATAGGACATGAATGGGAAAATATGGGTAGAGGGCAAGGGAATGACATTTAAGAAAGGTCCCCAGCCTAAGTCCTACAGGCGATGTTGCCAAAACATATTTTCTCTTGCACTATAAGGCCATTGGGACACTCCAGTGCTTCCTGAGCAAATGCTGAGATCTGGGTGACATTGCTAAAATTAGGTTTCAGTCAATGGGCTAAGAAACACAAGTAATCAGGCAACCAGACAGATTTGAAGAAAACAAATCACAAGTTAGTTACATTTATGTGGAAAACAAAACCAATTTAATCATAAGGTTGTTTGTTTGTTTTCAACTTGTCCCATCTTCAGAGTGCTCATAGTGCTTTATTTTTACATTTGATTTGTGTCATCTTCATCACCTTTCCATTTGGAAAGTATTGGTACGGGACTCCTCACATCTACTTTAAATGTTGCGCTTTTTGAAGTCATTGTGATGCCAGCATTCAAGTACCTAGACAGACTATTTTACTCTAGAAGGGAGGGATTTTTTCTAACACCAACAGGGTTGGCCAAACGGTAAACAAAAAAAGACATAGTTTGGTAGCACTCCATTTAAGCCCTACAACACATTTAATTTGAAAAAGACCACAAACTCAGTAACTGTGGTTTTGATTTGTTGAATTAGATCACATTCGTCCACTTCTAGGCGTTAAGTATTGGGTTCTAATCGTTTTCACTGACAATGTTTGTCAGGATACAGGTGTTAATATTCGGTGCGCCAATCAGCATCAAATCATCACATGAATATAGTGCACTGTGTTTATGTTGTGTGGGTGTGTCACATGACCTGTTGCGAAAAAACCGGAGCATAGGGAGCCAACGAGGAGTGTGAGGCTACATTCAGGTGTTTTATGGAAGGTAAAGGTGGCTTTGGTGACTGAGGGAGTCCAAAGGTAGACGCCGCGTCTCCTTTTGGCTCCCTAGGAGTATGTGCTCAGTCTGGTGGCGTGTTGGTCGTGGTTTTGTGTTGTGGGTAGAAAGAGGCAAAGACTTTTCAGACTGACCTGTGGTGGCTGTCTCATCAGGAATCCAACCCGACAGTCGCGAGAAACCAGGGGCTGCTGGTAAGATAAGAGGGTTGAGCAAAGTGTACGCGTCTAATTTGATGTTGTTCTTTTTGCATGTACCAGTATTTGTATGCGTGTCTTTTTTCAATAATGGGTCATCTCAGCCAAAGCATCACTCAGCAGAAGGTGTCCTCATGGTGTCACTCTCACCAGGCCAGTGAAAGTTAAACAATGAAACCAAAGTATATCGTTTATCGGTTCTTTAATAGGGTGCTATACGTAATGTATCTTTTCTTTTTCAGGTTTTTAGCGACTTTGACTTGTTTCTATGTAACAGACTTTTAATAATGTCTTTTTTCTTTTCAGCCCAAAGACTTGAAAGGCTAAGGAAAGAAAGGCAGAACCAAATCAAATGTAAAAACGTTATGTGGAAAGAGAGGTCATCATCCCAATCAGGTACTGTAAAAAAAAAAAAAAAAAAAAAAAAGCTGCACTCATGACTGAGTTTTATTTGTAAAAACTTGTTGCCAAGCAATTTTATTGTCCATACTAAGTTATTATCATATTTTTATTTTGGTTCACAGAGATAGATAGAGACGACATTTTAAGTTACAAATTCAAGCATAAAAAGAATAAAACCTCTCCATGCTTAAGAAAATATAACATCGCTGCATTGTGCATTCAATGGTTTTGATCAAATGCCGATAGCCTTTCCCCCCCCCCCCCGCTGCACTCATGACTGAGTTTTATTTGTAAAAACTTGTTGCCAAGCAATTTTATTGTCCATACTAAGTTATTATCATATTTTTATTTTGGTTCACAGAGATAGATAGAGACAACATTTTAAGTTACAAATTCAAGCATAAAAAGAATAAAACCTCTCCATGCTTGAGAAAATATAACATCGCCCCCCCCCCCTATCCAGTCAGAGGACTATGTTTCTGTGCTCAATGACTTTGGAAATAATAAAGGTTGTTCTGCATTTCGTTTTTATGCTTGTGCTGCCTGTCCAGTGGAGGATATGGGGTCCTTGTTTGAAAAACGAGACTTTAAAGACCGGCCACGGACAACAGGTACCAAATCCACACTCTCGCTGCGGCTGGAGCAGTGTCCCCAGCAGCTCAACAACCCCTTCAATGAATACTCTAAATTTGATGGCAAGGTAAATACTTCCACATTTATATCATATTTGTATTTGTATTTTTCGGTACACCACCCTGATTTAGACATATCTGCATCGCTGTATTGCAAAACAAAGATGTGAATCATTTTGTTGAGGTGTTTATATTTAAAAAAAAGCTAGATTCACTAGTTTTGCTCTCTTGACTACCATTTAGTGGGGTGTTTTTTGTCCGTTTATGTTGCCGGGCATTCTCATTTGAGCAGACCGGTCGAGTTTGCTCCGTTAAGTGTAAGGTGGGATTTACAAGTGTCGGATTCATGGCAGATTATCCGCTACAGTAATTGAATTAGGTGACCTGTTAATGCTGTGACGGTCACTCTAAACCAGGTCACTGGTTTGCCGTGTTATGATAAATTCTCCAGGTCACACTTCTAAATCCCTCTTCTAGATCCAATTTGTGTTTTGTCCAAACCAAATTAAGCAGGACAACTTTGCTACCATATGAGTAAATTCTGATCTCCTCCCCTGCGGGGCGAATACCAAAGTTATGGCTTAGGTTTTTGATATCACTGCTCTCCCTGTAATCGGGTATTTTCTCTGTATGACGTTACTTGCCGTCTCTTCGTGTTTAGGGCCACATCGGCACGACAGCTACAAAAAAGATCGATGTCTACCTCTCAATGCAAATGGCTCAGGACAAACTTCATCCAATGACGGTGGTGACCATTGCCAATGCCCGTGTCCATGACCTCATTGGTCTCATCTGTTGGCAGTACACGAGCGAGGGACGAGAACCCAAACTCAAGTGGGTGCAAACACGTTAACCCCCCCCCCCCCCCTCTCCCCCGGATGTATTAAATATCACTTCCTGTGTAACCCCCCCTTACCTTTCACTCTGTCTCTGCACTCGTCCGTCCCGTCTTTCCACAGTGAGAATGTGAATGCCTACTGTCTCCACATTGCGGAGGACGATGGCGAGGTGGACACCGACTTCCCTCCCCTCGACTCCAATGAGCCAATCCACAAGTTTGGTTTCAGCACTTTGGCCTTGGTGGAGAAATACTCGTCACCTGGACTCACGTCCAGACAGTCACTGTTTGTTAGAATGTGAGCACACACACGAAGGCCCTTGCCTGCTTTGTCATTTTTGCGGAAATCCTCTCTTCCTTGACCAAGTGATCTGTTTCTACTGTTTCCCTTTTAGAAACGCTGCACATGGTTTCTCTCTGATCCCTGTGGACAGTCTGAAAGTAACCATGAAGGAAATTCTCCAGAAAGCGCTCAAGAAGAGGAAAGGCTCACAGAAAGGCTCGGGTAAGGACAGGAAGATAAGATTTACCGCCCCCTTCTTTTAATGCACTCACAGCGCTATAGACGGACCATGTATAAAACTGTAGAAACTCAAATGACTTTATTCTTTGAGCGTGACAGCAGCCAGGGAGTATTCAAATCTGGTTCAAAGAGGGTGCGTGTTGAGTCAAACATCAAAACCCCTGAACGTCATACACCCCAACTCCATGCACATAGGTTGGCCATAGCTTTCCAACAAGCCTTTTTATTTTCAGTGTAGCCATTATTGCTGAGATAGGACTGATGTCCAAAAACCTAAATGAAACGAAATACCTAGAATGTGAAGGGTAAGAATAGAGGGCGGAGCTCCGGGGAGAGTTTTACTGCGTCATGAAGACTGTATCCCACGCAACTCCAAACAAGAAATGCTGAGGTCCGTTGCTGATGCTGCTGTGCTCCAACAGGACCCATGTATCGCCTGGAGAAGCAGACGGAGCCAAATGTTGCGGTGGACCTGGAATTGACCTTGGACAGCCAGAGCACCCTGGAGTTTTGCCTCGTCAGAGAAAACAGTACGTAACCGTGACCCCCGTAGGTCGGAATGAGCCACGGCTGGTTACACTCCCCCAGCTTCACCTCACCACCTTGGAGTAGTTGTGGATGGCATGGTTGGAACAGGGGATTTGAATTAAATGTTTGAAAAAAGTGAATCTCCCTCAGGCTGCAGGCTGCAGCGCACTACATCTACCACTAGATGGCATTAGAAATACAAAAAAAAATGATAACATGTGGGATTATGTTTCTTAGTCATTGCAGCACAACAATATAAAACAATTAAGATATGTGTAAAACTTATTTGAAGTCATTCACTGGGGTCCTCTGCAAGTACCAAACAATTGCATTGTGAATTCTTCCCATCCTTAATAAAATGCAGGAAATATTAATGTTGAACGTGATCGTATCTCAAAATTGACACCACCGATCTTTTCTATACCACCCATAACTCCCTTTTGTCTCCAGGCTCCAGAGGTGAGGAGAGTTCAGAGGAAGACCCCCCTATTGATATCACCACAGTCCAAGACATGCTGAGCAGTCACCACTATAAGTCCTTCAAGATCAGCATGATTCACAAGCTGCGCTTCACCACCGATGTCCAGCTAGGTACAAGCTACTTCCCGCATTGCTCTAAAACTCTGTACCCTCTCTCTTCATAACAATTAGTTTAATAGTTGACGCTAGATAAATCGCTCGCAAGCATTTGTCGGTGGATGGATCCCTATCGGGTGTAAAACATACTTTGTCAAACATTGAGTTGCTTATGTGTTTTTATCCATGACATGAAATGCGACTTTTTCTTCAGGAGTATCGGGGGAGAAGGTCGAGATCGACCCCGTTACCAATCAGAAGGCTAGTACCAAGTTTTGGATCCGGCAGAAACCCATTTCCATCGACTCGGACCACCTCTGTGCCTGTGACCTTGTAGAGGAGAGAAGCCCAAGTGAGTGTACCACGGAAACCGTGGCTTGTTATTTGCCTCACCTCTACGTGAGGTGAGGCATATATACTGTATATATATCTCCCAGCTCATTTTGACATATGAAAATGAACCGCTGCTGATGAGCCCTCCTCAAGCATAAGATGGCAGAGCAGACTTAAGAGGGATGATCTCAGGTATTTGAAGATAATTGGCTGATGCCTGCACTCGCATGGCCTATTAAAAAAAAAAAAAAAAAAAAAAAATGTCTGCAGAAGCCTCTTCAGCCCAACTTGACAGTGTGTCAGTTTCATCCTTCCACAATGAAGATACTTAGATCTTTAGGGGTTGGAAATCATTTTTCTGATTCCATTTCGTGAAGCCATTATAAATATGAACCCTTATATTTCTGGTAAGCCTGTTGTTTGTCATTCTTAAAGAATGTATATAATATATAAATGTAATAAATAAACATATTTAGTTGGCGGTGGAATACACCAGTGCATGGAGAAGGGCCGTTTTTGTGTCACTTATGTAGACGTCTTTGTGTTACCACTATAGATGTTGCTACATGGTTGGGTGAAGGGGTGTGGCCTTAAATATCATTAATGCAATTATGAAATATGTTTATTTTTTTTTTAAATCAGTACAGTTCACAGATCCTTTTTCTCTACGTTTCTTCCCGTATGCAGCAACCACCCTTTCTCAGCTCTGAGGAAATCTGAAATTCCATGGTTTTCCTCTCATTTAACACATAGACATGAGTAGAAAATAAGTGGGGATAGTTGTGAAGCTGCTTTTTTTTCGGTTTGCCATTTAACTTGTTTTTTTCCTCTCTGTCTTACAGATCATGCAATATTTAAGCTCACTTATCTGAGCAACCATGATTACAAGCCTCTCTACTTTGAGTCGGATGCTGCTACCGTCAATGAAATAGTGCTTAAGGTGAGTTGTGGCTCGATGGCTGTCCCCTTTCTAGGGACACTTCAAAAACGTTAGTGAGTTTAGGGTTTCTCTGCCAGAGTTCTTGTCACTTGATTCACTACATTAGCTTTACAAAGTGAATATTATGTCACTTTGGCAGTTTTTCAGTCTTGTTAACACCTTTTCCTCTTTTGCTTTTTAAATGTATTCCGAATACATCAGGCCATGAAGATTTTGCCAATTGAAGAAGCATTTAGAAGTAGAAAAATATTTCTATTTTTATATGACCTTGATACTTTTTTTTCGAATTTAACAGAAGAAGTTTGTATTTATCTTCTTACAACTGTTAGATTCTCAGTCAATCATTATCGGTTAATATAGCGGCTGCACATGATACACAGGAGTTTGAATTGTTGATGTATGAACAGACTGCTTTTCCTGCGATGTGCTTACAAAAGTACATAAGGGTGACCTACAGTGTGGTGCCACGATCGAGATGATATTGACGATAAGGAGGCCTGTTTCTCGGCTAAAAGGTTGACCGTTGTGTTTCGCTTTCCAGGTGAACTATATCCTGGAGTCCCGGGCCAGCAGCTCTCGGGCTGATTACTTTGCCCAGAAGCAGAGGAAACTGAGCCGCCGGACCAGCTTCAGTTTCCAGAAGGATAAGAAGGCCGGCCAGTAGAAGGACAGAAGCTGCTCAGCCCCGTGGTTTTTCTGAACGTGCACAGATAAGGCATGATATTCTCACACACCGAGACGGGAGAGTTCAGTCGCGTGGTGTCTCTGCTCTGCCTCAGCTGAAACTCCACGAGCTAAGAGAGAAAAAAAGACTTGACGTGGGACATGTTGGCTGTAATGTTGCCATCATTTCTTTATTTTTTATTCATTGCCTCTTAATTTAAGCTCCGTCCCCCGGGATGGCTTTGTTTAGCTCCAGCACGCTGGTTTGTACGCCCGACAAACGAATTCGAAGCCTCGTGCTTCATCTCTGCTTCTGTCCTCCATCTTTAACAGTTTTAACACACCATAGAAGAGACTTTTTTATGTACTGTACATAGACATTTTACATTTAGGAGATGAAATAATATTGTTGAATTAGCCCAGTCTGGATTAAAAAAAGAAAAAGATCACCACCCTTCTGCCTTGACTCCAGATTACAACTCCTTTACATTATTACACAGTTTCACAAGGTGTGTTATCGAAGTATGTGAACCCACTGGCACATAAAGTATTTAGTTCATGTTGACACAACAGTATGGATTGAACGAACATTTGCTTTACTCATCTTAAAGCTTTGAGTCTGGGTGATCATATACTATTGAGTTTGGATCATGAGATGATAATGGGATTCTTCAAAAATGAGAGGCATAAGTAAACTTAATGAGACTTTGGAATTGCACGGTGATAGAATGTAAATAGCTGTTCACCCCTAATTTAAATCTTTGTACTCAGCTAAACTAACCAAGAGAAATTTCTGCATATAGAACATGAACATGCTTATCCCTGTGAACATCCCATTCTTGGCCAGAATGGGAATAAATATTAATATAAAATATCATTTCTATTCTATTTCTATTCTATTTCTATTCCTTTGGTTCTGGGAATGAGAACAAACAACACCCGCTTGTGTCACTATTGTCCACATGAGGCATTGTCATCATATTGCTTCCGTTGCTTCCGTTGCTTGCTCTATAAAGAAAACTGTCATAGTTAGAAGGTGCTTTCAAAAACAGTAGCGTTTTAGTTGTTTTGTTTTTTTTTGCATCCAACCAACGCTCCACAGAGCAGAAAGAGGTCATTTGGCTCTCTTTGGAGGCCAGACCTACACAGTGGGATGCTTTACAAATAGATTGTCACCGCTCTGTCAGCAGTCCAACAGTGTACGGAAGGAGAGAGCTCAGCCAATGCACTGAGGCCCCCTTTTTCCCTGGGATTCTTTTGCTCACATGGCCTACATTCTGTGTGAACACACATTCAGCGGGGCTTTTCAGGGCACTTGGCCACAGCTGAGGTGATCTCTTGAATGAACTGCAGTGCACTAATGTGCTGCACTTATCTCAGCCTCCACAGTCCCGTCAGTCTCCCAGCAATCACAAAAGATGCTGAGCCGAGCAGCCTGATGCTCAGCCAGTGGAATGAAGCCTGCAATGTGTCACTGAGGCGGCCCCCACTCGCGCGCGCTCACACGCACACACAGGGGAGGTTAATCGAAGGTGGTGCATTCAGGAATGTAGGACAGATGGAGGTCAGGGCCCAAAATAACGACAGGGGAGTTTATTTCCTCTTCAGAGGCTCCATCGAGTCTCAGTCCCCCAAGATAGAGAGAGGGAGGAAGTGGGTATACAACTGCACCAAAAAATGTTTGGTGTCAGTCATATTACAGTTGCCACACTGAACTATACTACACACACGAGAAAGTGTGTTCCTTTGGGGAGTCCGATTCGATACCGTAAAAACATGCATTTGTGTGTGTCATTATAAAATGACTAAATACAAAATAAAACGAAGTAACTAACAAAAGAAATATACACCAACAGGAACTCCAGATCATTTTCTGGATCTGCATCAAATTTGGCCTGTTCATACATATTATATTAATATAAGCGTCTGCCATGTGTTTATTGACTAGCTGTATGGATGTAACACCCATGGCCCAGTAAACCGTGAGGTTTCTAAGCTATGGGTACATTCATGCTGTAGTGGGGAGCTTGAAATCAACAGAACCATGAATAAGTAGCCTACTTGATATGATAATAAAAACAAGGATCAGGTCAGCATGTGAATCTTATTAATGAGTGAAATGTAAAAAAAAAAATCAACCCACTAATTTATTTTACATACTTAAAGTCAACATAAAGTAGATGCAAATTAGCTAAACAAATCTTAAGTTTATAATTAAATGTGTATCTTTTGTCAATTTTGTCACATGACGAATACACTATTATGAACATGTGACGTATAATTAAAAAGAAAATCAAGCAATTTCAAACAGTTTCTCCTGCCAAAGCAGAGGGGTAATTGTCTTTCTGCGATAAACTGAAATGTTCATGTATTATCATGGGAAAATATCTCTCTATCTCAATTTGTATGCCAGATCATCATTCTCAATTGCCACTATTTTACTGTAAAGGTTTTATCCCCGTCAGCCCTCTGCAAACTGATGACTGGTTTTCCAGTGATATGATTGGTCAGTAATTGGGCCAGGGAAAGAATTGGGGTTCTTCGTTAAAAAGCAGATTAGTGGCTCAGCATAAATTACCATGGTGATTTGACCTGATAAGTAGAGAACCTGCTTTGTTGGACTAAAACAAATAACTTTAAAGCTCCCACGGCAACCCCAAAGGTTTAACTCTGGTTTAACACCCCATACACAGCCCACCCCCAAGTATGTTTAAATTGTTATAACTACACCACCAGATCTACTGTTTTTTCAATTGTAATATAGAAATACTGAACAAACAGTTTATTTTGAGACATCAGAATATCTGAAATTGTCCTTTTAATAACCCGTTTCCCTTTATTCTCCCAAAGAAATAAAATGGACTCAGTGGGCCGACAGTAGAACGTACCTTAGTTCCCATTCCATTTATTAGATATGGTTTATAAATAGACACACTCAGACACGTACGTTTAAAGTATAAAAAATACAAGATTACAGGATTTTCTTGTCATGTGAGGTCTCTTCTTTGTTGCCTTTGACACATTATTTTAATTTGAGCAGATGACAACATGGAAAATTCATTTAATTTTACTCACACAGCATAGTAGTTTTCACTTTCACAAGTCCATTCATCGAGCAAGTTACTATCACCAGTATCATTTTAAATGAGATCAGAGCGTAAGGAAAACAGAATCACATGCAGCTGGTAACTTTTTCCACCGAATCTGTACAGCACATCCTTTCAGCCAAAGAACACACATATATTCTGTGTATGCTTCAAGTTTCATTATCCTTTGTGTTGAAAACTCTTAAGGAAAGCATTTAATTTAACGAGGGCAAACGTTTAAATGGGGTAAAAGGATTGATGACACAGCTTAAAGGTTTAATGTGGACTGACTGACAAATGCTCTTTCACATCTTTCACATACAGCATATTCACTTCACTGTCAAAGCAGGTCAGCTTGAATCATTTGCAGAGTGCAGATTTTCAAAATCTCGGCTGTAAGTTTGAAATCATCATCAGTATGCTGTTAGGAAATTTAGGACGCTACAAAAATAAATTCAAAAAATGTACTGTATATTATAAAAGAACGAGGCAACATGGCTAAGTTGCATTGATAAATGTTTCTAAAACTTCTGCAACCACTGAGCAATGGGATGAGTTGCCAGAACCAAAAAGGGCAGTATAAATCACACATAATAAATCTAGTGCAGCACAAATATACAACAAAGGTAGTCTTCAAGCATGTACCACATAGCTACTGTGCCAAATCTGGCTCACCTTGTTCTAAGGACAACAACTCCTGTTGCTAATTCATTTTTTTTTTATCTGCAAATAAATTGAAAAGTACAACTTCAGTGTCATAGAAATTGCATGATTTCTTTTGGTATTATACCAAGTTTTCTTTTTGTAGTTGTATAACTCTTACTATTCACAGTGTTTAAAACTGAACCGTACAGGCCGACACCTACTATGTGGCTAGTAACTGGCACCATTTTAATATCCATTGATGTTTTTTAAGCCTGACAATGCTCCAGAACTACAGAAATAACTCTCCAAAGTACACCATTAGACTCAGTAAGGAAGAAAATATTAACTCTCAACAAAGTATTCCTACCTAAGCAAAACTACTACTTAATGTCTGTTTTTATAGATGTTTAAAGTAGCACAACTGTTTCTTTTCAGTTTCGTTATTTTCTAATGATGAGGATATTTGTTGCCATTTCATCAGAATATATTGTCACTATATAATATAATATAATATAATATAATATAATACAATACAATACAATACAATACAATACAATATAATATAATATAATATAATATAATATAATATAATATAATATAATATAATATAATATAATAATAAAACTCATTGTACAGGAATGTGGTACTAACTCATGATGCAACTTTGCATAGAAAGTACTTATATAGCTTAGAAAATAATATCAGATTTTCTGAATGGTAAACCATAGAAGTATGTATATGAAAAATATTCAAGTTTTACTCTCGCAATTTGATCGAGAGTAAGTTAAAAAGAACATCGAGTAGTGGGTAATATTATGAGGAAAAAAAAAATCAAAACACAAGAGTGTTAGCTTTGGTAGTCTCTACCGAAGGGAATGTGTTTCAAAAGTATATGACCAGGATACAGTTAAATGACTTGGATAAACAGATGAAATAAATCATGTGTACTGTACTCATTCTCCACCTGATGTGAATTATTCTGATAAAGACTAATACTGACCAAGCAGACTTGAATATATATTAATTTGGATAACAAAATACTTATCTACAAATGTTTATAATTGAACTGTTATATAAATATGTGTACCAATATATATGTATTTTTCTATACATATATATTTACAACAAAAGGTGCACTTAAATAATGTCATCGAGGAGATGCGGGGTACCGACCCAGTCCAATGTCCTGGGCTCGGAGGCAGCCATTATCATGCACATAAACTGTTTGCCGGTCCTCTTATCAATGGGATAAATAGTTGTGGGTGTGAACCTCCTGTTACTTTCCACAAACTCACAGAGCTGCTGATACACCTGTGGGTATTCGTGGCGCAGGAAAACTCCTCGGATTCTTAACTCTCGCTGTATGTTGATGAAACAGATTTCCCTGGCCTTCCTGCCCTCCTCTCCCTCTTTCTCGATATCTGCTGTTCCAGGGGGCGGGGTGAGGATCAGTGTTTCCATGTCACTCTCTTTCTTGTGAACCTTTCTCTCTGGGCTGAACGAAGCCAGGGCCACCTTTGCATATTTTCTGACAGTTGGAGCTTGGTTCCTTGGAGATGGCCCGTCAGGTAAATGCTCTCCAACAGCAATTGATACATTCAAGACGAAGCATTCATTTGGGTCGTACTCTCTACCCGCCTGCTGCAGCTCTTTGCAGTACTCCCCTAGGTTGTCCTTGAAGCTCTCAAGCTCTCGTAGGGACAGGTATGTCGGAGACATGACTAAACTATCCAGGCCATACTGTAGGAAATTGCTAGATGATGCAGGGTTGGGAAAACCAAGGAAGAGAACTCCTCTACCCCGAGAAAGGTAGCCAACTTTGGCAATACGGGAAAAGGCTTTGTGGACTTCAACAGTCTCCCGGCAGTGCTTGATAATGTGACGGCACGTGCTGCCAATTCTTCCATACAAGCAGCTCTCTTTATGAATGTCCCAGTCTTCTCGGCGACAGTTCCGAGAGCAGTAGTAAGTGTAACAACTGTGGCAGGATTTGAAATACAAGCAAGCGTTGAACAGGGTCTCTGTCCTGCGACATTTGTTGTTGGAGCACATCATTGTATCATCCTCATCTGGGCTCTGATCTGGGGAACACTCATCCGCACTCTTCATTGCATCGCTGGCCGCGTCCATGTCTCGATAGGCATCAGGATTCATTCTTATTGAGGTCGGCTGCTTGTCAAGAGGTGGTGGCTCCTCTGCACCTGCCCTTGAGCTCTTTCTGGATAGAGATACTGCTTCTTCCTCATCAATTAACTTCTTGAGTTGATCCAGAATGTCCTCACTCGCCCGTCTACTAGGTGGCTTGTAGTCGGTCACAAGATCTGCGAGAAGCTCATCAAGTTGTTCCAGGCTTTGCTGAAGTGAGGCGTTGTCATGTGTCTTCTCTTTGGTTGCGCTTTCAAAGTCACACTGAGACAGTTCGGGACCCTGATTGTTCCTGGAGTCAAGAATATCCCAACTGGCAGACCGTCCTTCAGCCTTATTAAGGTTCCCTGATCGTATGTCATTATCTGTGATCGTTATTTCAGGAGTAACGAACCACAGTTTACTGGTACTGCTTTTTGATGTCTCTGTTGGGCTTTTGTCAATTAGTGAGTTATCGGACATTGATAGGGCTGCATAGCGTCTAGGTGAACTAGAGAGATTCACTACGACTGGTTGCGGTTTGTCACCTGTGGCTGCTGCTGGCCTCCTGGAGTCAAGAAGATCATCGTAACTCTGACCCCGCTGCACAGGGTGAGGTTGCTCCTTTTCAACTCGATAGTTGAGAATATTGTCCCAGGACCTTGAGTGGGATTTGGATTCTGTGCCAATTCTTTGAGTTTCAACACATGGGTGGGCATACCAAGGCGCTGACACAGGCTCTTGCCGAACTCTGGTTGGAGTGGCTTGAGATACATAAGAGGCAGGGTTGGTGGAATAACCAGATGCATCGGAGCCATACCAATCATCTGTTTGAGACTGAATAACCCTGGCATGTCTGCGGCCCTCCGTGTAATATGCCCTGGCTGGGATATGGTGCTCAGGTGGCATTGCATACATGTCACTGGAGTAATAAATCCTTGGTGGAGCAGTCTGGATTTGATAAGACCTTGGATCATCCCCGTAAAATATTCTAGCTGGAGGTGTCTGTATGATGTATGGCCCTGGTTCATTTGCTGTATACGGTTTGGGATATCCTGTCTGCACAGAGTATGGATAGGACTCCATCTCAGGATAATAAGGTCTAGTTGCTACAGCATGCACCATTCGAGTCCTTGGATCTTGCACATATTGCACTTTTGGTGAATATGTTTGTCCTGGTGTGTAACGCTCATCATGAAAGTAAGAACTTGGTTGAGGAGGGGTAGTAGTAACATATCTCCCAGGGTTGTCTGCATAAAAGAACTTGGTTGGCACATTAGGACTGGAATGAGCTCTCCTTTCCCTTCCATAGTAATCACCAGATGAAGGCATTCTTTGTGAGGCCACGTCCATGGGTTGTATGTAACTATTTGGCATGCTGCGGGAATATTGATACGTTTGCCTGCTCTCTTTGCCTAATGAGTCAGTGGGAGTTGGCGTTCGAGAGTAGGAGAAATGGCGTGGTACAGTCAGACTCCTACTCCCCCCACTGTGTTGCCTCTGCCATGGTATGTCCACTTCAGGTGTAGACTGTCTGTGTCCTGAATGATGTAATGCTGCGTCATCAGGTTTGATGTCCATCCGACACCTGACATGAGGACTAGTTGCTGGTTTATCCAGTCCCCCATCCTCGGCATTGTCAGCAGCAAAGTGAGGTGAATATCTACTGCTGTCGCCCATCTGGGGCTGCAACTTAATGGGATGTACTTCATGCATATGTGCCCTAGTTGCTGCGTATGATGATTCCCTACGCGGTGAAACTTCTGGTCTCCAGTGAGAGTCTCTTGCAGCCCTTTGGAACTCCCTTCCCTTCCTCCCTGAAGATGAGCACCCTTCAAAAGACACAGGTGTGAGATTTGTCTGGACCCGAGGGGCACTTTTTGACCTGGTCCTTCTTTTTTGTTCAGGTACAGCAAACTCAGTGGCCATATCAGCGGCCATTTGTTGAGAGGTCAACCTATTGCTAAAAATGTCTGGGGCAGAGAAGCGATATCTCTGTTGCCGGCCCAAGGCATTCCAGGCAACATCTGGGTTGGCTGCATGCCTATCAGCCTTCCTGTACGGGGACTCCATTGAGGATTTGTTGGATTTTGGATACTCCAATGACTTATAGTCAAAGCTATGGCAGTGCCTCTTATTGACTTTTATCTTACGGTCCTCCAGTTTGCCGTGATTTAGCGAATCCCATTGTTTGGAGGGTTGCAAGGACGTGTAGTATGAAGAAATGGGAATCACTTTGATATCTCGATGCACACTTGATAACAGTATGTCAGGCGGGTCTGTTCGTGTCATCTTAAAGGGAATCCTCTAGTTTTCTCCATCAAGTTGCTTTAATGTTGATGTTGCCTAGAGAGATGACAAAGAATATGAGTCAGTTACATGTGGGCTTGCAATAATAATCACTCCAAACCAGCCATGCATAGATGAAACATATAACTTGTAAATAAATATGACTCAGTGTGTTAAGTAGCAGCTTACAATTTAGAAAACGTACAACAATCTGGCAGGGAAAAATAGTTGTAATGCAAATTTACAAAAGGAAGCCCAGAGTTGATTTTTTTATGCAAATAATGATATATTGGTATATGATATATTCCAAAGCGAAAATACATGTGAATGGACTTTCCTGCCCTATTTCGTTTCCTTAGATTTGTTTATGGCGTCATCATGTATCTAGCTGTGTGATTGGTCGAGGGGCGGGAGCTCGAGGAAGAGCGGAGAAAGCGAGTAGAGAGGGATAGGTGTGTTCGCCTGCTGTAGCTTCTGCTGCTATTTCTCCTAATGGAGCGAATAAATACAAATACAACAAGTGAGTTCATTACACTGAGAGCAGCCTTCCGTTCCGTGTTAAGCGTGTTGTTTTGTTGTATTTTTGTGTGTGTGTTATTTTACTTCGTAAGCTGCTGGTATGCCGCGCTATGCTTGTTAGCCTAATCGCTAACAGCTGATTGCAATTACACTCGGGGATGAAGGACGGCAGATTCAGCACCAGATAGCGCCCCGTGTGACCGGTAAAGCACGGGAGCACCTCTGGCTCCGGGGGAGACCCGCTGTTCGTTTCCTGAACAGCCATCTGGATTCTTTTTGGAAAGTTTTTTTTTTTTTCCATTTCTTGCCACGCGGTCCGAGGTTGGAGTGTCTTTGGACGTAAAGGGACGTTTGCCCAGGGTGAGTGACCCGCTGTTCCAAGCCGCCCCCCCCCGTTTCCCCTGGCCGGCATTTTGTTTGTTATTTTTCTGTGTTGGCTCCACAAATGTAGAGCTAAATTAACTCAGAGGTGTGTTTGTTGCACCTGCTCATTGGTAATATATGCATGTGTTTTATTGAGTGTCAAGACAGGGACAGATGCTCATTAATTCTGTCAGTTTAGGATGAAAATGTATTGCTTGGAAGATAAATAAGTCGGGCCATATAAAGTCGTTGTAGGTTCATCCTTATCTGGTTAATGATTCGAAATGGTTTAAAACAGATGTATTTGCAGGATTTCAAAAAAGCAAGATAAAAACGACATATTCATTTAATAACTATAAGTCACCATGAGCTTAATATCGGAGTTGCAAGTAGCATGTAAAGGAAAGGAGATTAAATGAAAGAACCCATGGCCCTGTATCTCAGTATTACTAATACACAGAAAGTGCTGAATAAGTTAATATTTGTTTTCTAATGAATTCTGTGAAGAAGGGCTGGAAAGCTATGTGGCACAGCCAAGTAATACAAATCTCTCCAATGGGTGAAAACATCAGAGGTGGGTGCTCTGTAGGATCTATTTAAACTTAAGACCGAAACACATATTCACATGTTGCTTAAGATTAAAGGTTGTGGAAGCATCCATTCTAAGATCCATCATAGTGTGAAATACGTTTTTGGATGAGACTTGACGTAATGCTATCCACAATTATGACGACGGTATCAAAAGTATGCAAATGTATAAATATATGAGTCTAAATCTATGTTGGAACTGCATGGAACCCTGGTTATTTGAACAATTCAGAATTGTTTGCAAACACCCCCACACAATCCCATTGTATAAACAAGTGTGTAAGCGTAAAGTGAAGACTTTCAAATCTTTGTTTAAAGATCAATGAATGCAATAAGTAAACAAATAAAGTGAAGATACAGAAGTAAGAAGCAATTTAAGTGATAATAAAAAGACAAGCTGCTGCAACCTGCATGATAAAGCCACAGGAGAAGGAACTGACCCAGACCAGGGTGTGATTTGCAGACAAATTCTGATATTGCAGGTAAAATAATTATTTTTGCTCCGAAGGTAAGGCTATAGTAAACCGTTATATTTTGAATTTTTGGCTGGAAAAAAGGTCCCCAAAAACTAGGAAGTATACACTTTTTTTGCTTTATTTTTGCACCTACCCTATTTTTAAGTCCTGCCGCAGATGCTGTGCGAGTTTCAAGTGTTTACGACATATTTGAAAAATTAGAATTTTTGGGCCGAAGGTAAGGCTATAGGAAGGCGTTTTTTTCCACATTTTGTCTGACAAAAAAGTTCCCAAAAACTGGGAAGTTTACACTTTTTTCACTTTAATTTCGCACCTACCCTATTTTTAAGTCCTGCTGTAGCTGCTGTGCGAGTTTCTAGTGATTTCGACATGTTTGAAAATTTTGAATTTTTGGGCCGAAGGTAAGGCTATAGTAAGGTGTTTTTTTTCACATTTTGGCAAACAAAAAAGTCCCCAAAAACTGCGAAGTTTACACTTTTTTCACTTTATTTTCGGACCTACCCTATTTTTAAGTCCTCCCAATGCTGCTGTGCGAGTTTCGAGTGATTGCGACATGTTAGAAATTTTCAATTTTTTGGCCGAAGGTAAGGCTATAGTAAGGCGTTTTTTTCACATTTTGGCTGACAAAAAAGTCCCCAAATACTTAGAAGTTTACACTTTTTCACTTTATTTTCGGACCTACCCTATTTTTAAGTCCTCCCAATACTGCTGTGTGAGTTTCGAGTGATTGCGACGTGTTAGAAAATTAAATTTTTTTTGGCCGACGGTAAGGCTATAGTAAGGCATTTTTTTCACATTTTGTCCGACAAAAAGTCCCCAAAAACGGTGAAGTTTACACTTTTTTCACTTTATTTTCGGACCTACCCTATTTTTAAGTCCTCCCAATGCTGCTGTGCGAGTTTCGAGTGATTGCGACATGTTAGAAAATTTCAATTTTTGGGCTGAAGGTAAGGCTATTGTAAGGCGTTTTTTTTCACATTTTGTCTGAGAAAAAAAACTCCCCAAAAATTGGGAAGTTTACACTTTTTTCACTTTATTTTCGGACCTACCCTATTTTTAAGTCCTCCCAATGCTGCTGTGCGAGTTTCGAGTGATTGCGACATGTTAGAAATTTTCAATTTTTTGGCCGAAGGTAAGGCTATAGTAAGGCGTTTTTTTTCACATTTTGTCCGACAAAAAAGTCCCCAAAAACTGGTAAGTTTACACTTTTTTCACTTTTTTTCCCACCTACCTTAATTCTAAGTACTTTCGATGCTGCTGTGCGAGTTTCGAGTGATTTCGACATGTTTGAAAATTTTGCATTTTTGGGCCGAAGGTAAGGCTATATAGTAAGGCGTATTTTTTCCACATTTTGTCAGACAAAAAAGTCCCCAAAAACTGGGAAGTTTACACTTTTTTCACTTTATTTTTGCACCTACCTCATTTTTAAGTCCTGCCGCAGAAGCTGTGCGAGTTTCGAGTGTTTCCGACATGTTTTAATTTTTTTAAATTTTTGGGCCGAAGGTAAGGCTATAGTAAGGCGTTTTTTTCCACATTTTGTCCGACAAAAAAGTCCCCAAAAACTGGGAAGTTTAAATTTTTTTCACTTTATTTTTGCACCTACCTTATTTTTAAGTCCTGCCTTAGCTGCTGTGCGAGTTTCGAGTGATTTCGACATGTTTGAAAATTAAGAATTTTTGGGCCGACGGTAGGGCTATAGTAAGAAGTTTTTTTTCCACATTGTGTTCGAATAAAAAGTCCCCAAAAACGGGGAAGTTTACACTTTATTTTCGGATCTACCCTATTTTTGAGACTTCCAAATGCTGCTGTGCGAGTTGCGAGTGATTGCGACATGTTTGAAAATTTGGAATTTTTGGGCCGAAGGTAAGGCTATTGTAAGGCGTTTTTTTCACATTTTGTCTGACAAAAAACTCCCCAAAAATTGGGAAGTTTACACTTTTTTCACTTTATTTTCGGACCTACCCTATTTTTAAGTCCTCCCAATGCTGCTGTGCGAGTTTCGAGTGATTGCGACATGTTAGAAAATTTCAATTTTTGGGCCGAAGGTAAGGCTATAGTAAGCCTTTTTTTTCACATTTTGTCCGACAAAAAAGTCCCCAAAAACTGGTAAGTTTACACCTTTTTCACTTTTTTTCCCCACCTACCTTAATTCTAAGTACTTTCGATGCTGCTGTGCGAGTTTCGAGTGATTTCGACATCTTTGAAATTTTTGCATTTTTGGGCCGAAGGTAAGGCTATAGTTAGGAGTTTTTTTTCACATTTTATCCGACAAAAAAGTCCCCAAAAACTGGTAAGTTTACACTTTTTTCACTTTTTTTCCCACCTACCTTAATTCTAAGTCCTTTCGATGCTGCTGTGCGAGTTTCGAGTGATTTCGACATGTTTGAACATTTTGCATTTTTGGGCCGAAGGTAAGGCTATAGTAAGGTGTTTTTTTCCACATTTTGTCAGACAAAAAAGTCCCCAAAAGCTGTGAAGTTTACACTTTTTTCACTTTATTTTTTCGGACCTACCCTATTTTTAAGTCCTCCCAATGCTGCTATTCCAGTTTCGAGTGATTGCGACATGTTAGAAAATTTCAATTTTTGGGCCGAAGGTAAGGCTATAGTAAGGCGTTTTTTTCACAGGTAGTCCGACAAAAAAATCCCCAAAAACTGGGAAGTTTACACTTTTTTCACTTTATTTTTTCGGACCTACCCTATTTTTAAGTCCTCCCAATGCTGCTATTCCAGTTTCGAGTGATTGCGACATGTTAGAAAATTTCAATTTTTGGGCCGAAGGTAAGGCTATAGTAAG